>JABWDY010019649.1:0-18706 GCA_013358455.1 Thalictrum thalictroides | reverse complement strand
CTTGAAAGAAATGAAGACAAGTCCCTTAGTCTTCAACCAAGAATCCTCCTCTTGGATTTGTAGTAGAGTGTAGTCACAATTACCCTAACCTAGATCCGCAGATCTAGGGTTTCACCAATCTTGTTGAAGAACAAATTGGGGTTTTCTCTCTCTTACAATAACCTCTCAAAGGTAGATTGAGAAAGGAATTTGAAGCTCTCTAGGGTTTATAGAATACCCATTAACAACATTCACTCACTCTCACAAAGATTGAAAGGATTGGGTTGAGTGAATGGAAGGAAGATGGATGATTTCTCTTTACAAGTCTTTCTCACCAAGCTAGGGTTTCTCTCTTGAATGCTTTTAAAGAAATAAACAAAATCCTAAGAAAAACCATCTTCATGTGATGTTTTATAGTCAAAACCTCAAAAGATCCGTTGGTCAAAGTCAGTTGACCAACTAGAGGTTTGACCAAGAAAACCGGAGGAAACTAAGTTGAACCGGAGCAGAAAACCAGCATTTCCCGTCAGTCAGTTGATTAACTGCAAAATTTACATTTGTGCCATTGTGAGTCAGTCGACTGACCGTATGCCCATGTCAGCCTCCAAAGAGTCAGTCGACTGACTTGAAAACTCTATCCATTTATAATTCTTCAGTCGACTCAAGGCATGGTGAGTTGCCTGCTTGACCTGCCTGTTTGACTCGGTTTTTGTCCGGTTGTCGCCGATCGCGTCCATTCTTGATGTCTTCAGCTCCGAAGCCTTCCAGACACTTGTACAACAAGACCTGAACCTAATACAAGGACTCATAACTTTACATCACATGTGAAATATCCGTTTTACCCTTGTTTGTCACAATTCACAAGATATAACATTTACAACTGAGTATAAGTCTTTTGCTCATTTGTGTGCTGAAACAACCTGGGTGTCTCATCTGTTGCGTGAACTTAACCTTGTGGTCTCAGGTCCTATCACTTTTCTTTGTGACAATCTCAGCGCCACATATATGACATCCAACCCAATGTTTCATGCTCGTTCAAAACATATTGAGTTGGATTATCATTTCATTTGTGAACGACTTGCTTTCGAGACTCACCGTGTTCAATTTGTTCCTTCTCCGGATCAACTTGCTGACATATTCACTAAAGGGTTGCATAAAGCCCCGCTTTCAGCTTTTGCGTTCCAACCTCATCTCTCCAGGACAGTCGAGTTTGCAGGGGAGTGTTAAAAGGACATGTCTAATATCTAATATAATCTTAGGATATTTTTTATTTGATATTCTTAGGATATAGTTGATTTGATTCCTAGTTTCTATTGACAATTGTATATATATATACCTCTACAATGACTCTATTGTGGGAAGAATATATTAGAAATCAATTCTTCTTCTGTCATTCTTCACTAGCTAATATTCTATAATTTTGAATGTCAAACATATCATTAAGGAATCAGATAAAATTATCTAGCTAATAATTGAACCATAGTACAACTTACAAAATTTGGCTTTCAAATTATGCCAAGTATTCACTTAATCTTGTTAGGTATAGGTGTATTTACTCTACTACTCAAAGCTCTTCATTCTGTAGCTGGAGAGTTGAGCCACATTTTTGGACTTTTTTTTTTATAGAAAACACTTGTTATTGCATGAGGTATATGTCATGAATTTTTTTTTACTCATCCAGCTACAGAATGATCTGGTCTGAAGTTTCAATTGTGCTATTGCTATAGTGGGTCTCTCCCCAATTTACAGACTAAATTACCCAGAATTTGCTTGTGCGGCTCATCTATATAATTAGGCAGTTATACCAAAAAATGGTTGAAAATTGCTAAATTTCGGTAAGCGATTGTAATAGGGAAATATTTCACAAAAACAGTTTGACAGTAGTAGTCTACTTAGGGCCGGTTCGGCAATCGGGCCTGAAATGCATTTTTTAACTTTCGGAAAGTAGCGAAGGAGAAAGCTTGTTTGGTTAGCATAAAAATAAAATTTAGAAAGTAATTTCGGTAAGTCAAATAATGCCTTTTTTCTTAAGTTTCCTAAATTAGCTTTTTCCTTTTGTTTTTCTTCTTTCTCAAAAAACTTCTTTCATAAAAATTCATTCTTTGTTTCTGCAAAGTTGCCCGAACGGCCCCTTAGTGTCTTAGTTATATTAGTCTCTTGTAGATGTATACAAGGAATCTGTTTGGCGCCATTTTTAACTCTCATGCCTTGATCAATCAACCAGCAGGCAGCAGCCCTCTGCAACTTTGAACAATTAGTAGAGACATGTGTGACTTTAGATTTCCTCCAAGATTATATATGATCTTAAAACTCTGTCAATTTGTGCTTCCATTGGGATTGTGCAGGGCTCACCCACTTGAGTCTGATAAAAGAGGCTGACTTAACTGAACTCTGAATGAATGTTTATGTTAATCACAAATTCACAAGGGAAACCAACTGTAACTCTGCAAGGAGACTGTTAAAAAGACTGCAAGGAGACTGCATCATCACAAGTATGTTCAACATGTATTTGTCTTTGAATATAAATTCAATCATTTGGATTGTAGCAGTTATTGGAGACAGATTCATGGCATGCGTTATCACATTTGAGAACAAGGTTGGTCTTTGAATATAAAAACTGTGAATTCCTTTGGTAACCAGGACACTATGCACACTCATTGCTGCAGTACAACAAATCGTGCAGAATTGAAGGCAATGTTGACTTTATTTTTGGTAACTCAGCTGCAGTCTTTCAAGATTCAGACATACTAGTTCATTCTTACCAACTAAAACCTGCCCAGGGTGAAAACAATGCTGTAACAGCATACAGACAAATAGACCCTGCACTAAAGAGTATACGGCATTGTATTACAGTAAACCAAAAGCTCAGAGGAATTTCTTAGGCAGACCATGGAAAGAATACTGGAGGGCTTGTTCATACACTGTACTCTAGAGGCTCTTGTTACCACAGATACTACCAGCTAACTTCAACAACAATAAACCATATGTTTGAATCAGAAATTCTAATTGCTCAATATCAAGATCTTTTTACCATTTCATTTCTTTAAGGACATCACATATCCATGGATCCCATGGACCATTTTCCAGAAAAAAAATAATATAATCAATCTCTTTGAACTTCACAGTACAAATTTCATTTTCCAAGTAAAATCAAACGAGCTCTTGATAGTCTGATAGGCCTCTTAGGTCTTAACCTTGGCATTATAGTGGTGAATAGTCTTCTTAATCTTCACACAATGATAACGGTAAAGGGCTTCTGATAAATCCGACTCACTTCAGCACTTTAGATCAATTTGATTGATTTTTGAACAGCTGAACCCCTATAAAGCCAAGGATTCTCATATCACACCACTTTTTCAGAATAGCCTACACTGATTTAAAAATTCAATATTCCATATTGGTGTGATCCAAAATTACATATGATATATCAACTACCTTGATCATTTAATTTAAGTACAGGGCGAACAAAAAAGTCAAAACTAATGTACTATAATTTACCTCCTTTTGCTGTAAAAAGTTAGTGTTTAGGGCTGATGGTCAAGTTCTCTTAAGTTTCTCAGAGAGACAATCTTGACTTGCAATTGTTGTCCCACTCCCAAATAAGTTCATAGTGATTGGTCATTTCTTCTGTTCTAAGAAAATGATCTTCCTGGTTTACTTGATGGTTCCTGAAGACGGCAATCTGTGAGGCAAACCCTGGTTCCAAGTCTCCGGACCCGCCTACCCCACTGAATTCCACATTGTACTTATGTCTTGAAGCCAGGTCAGAAGCCCAACATTGAAACTGCTTACGAGTCCACTCAAATTTGTGATCATAGTTTCTAAATTTGCAGGGAAGAAACTCAGTTTTATCCTCCTCTTTCTCTTCTTGGCTGGATGGAGAATTTTTTTGGAGTATTGGGTTGTACTCATAGTTTGGTGTGGAAACTATAAGAATTTTGGGACAGAAAAAACCAAGTGCAACATCACCAAACAAACTAGCTTGATCCTCCTCCATGTGTTCAATAACCTGCATTCCATTAGGGATGAAACCTATAAATCTCACGTCCAACTAAGGAAATAAAGACTACAGCATCATATATTAATCAACCTTTGAATAAATAAGAGATATAAAGATCCCCACAAAACTAATAAAGACTACCACATCAGAACTTAATAATCGATTAATTATGAGATATAAAAGATCATCACAAGTAGCCTGAAGTTGATGTGCATCACCACATATATCATCATGCAGCTCCCAAGTCCCAATGAAATCTGCATGAATCTTTTATGCTTACAGATGAATGCATGAATAGATGGATAATAATATTCCAACATTTTTTTTTTCTTTCTTTCCAAAATCCAAAATAGTATGAATGATGTTAAGATTCAATCACAGTCCAAGCAAACATACATCAAACTAAGTACATATCTTTAATTTATTTCATCTGTTATTTCAGTATAGTCAGAAGAATGTTAGTGTTACACAGTTATACCTTTGAGGGAAACATGGTATTGCCTCTATAGTGGGCAAAAAACTCACCTACTGGCCATTTAAGCAAGTTAAAGAAAGAGTTTTTCCTTTGGTTTTGTAAAGTCCAATACAAGAAAATAGAAACTGAAAAAGCTTTTGTTTGTCTTTGTTTCACTTCACCATTCGTTTTTTTTCGGTACTTTTAACATTGCTCTGCTTAAAATAATAACAACAGTACCACACTTTTCATTCTCCCTTGGTACCAAGAATATTTTTCTAAGATAATAAAAATTTATCTATGTAACAGTCTCCTAAACACAGTACCCCTACACGCCTTGAGGGGTAGCATTCCTCGTCTTTTCAATATCATCTCCTGTATAGCCAATTGATGCCTTTTCACCAAACACTACTATCCATGGAACAAATGTGTCTTCATTCCAAAATCCAGACCATATGCAAAGATAAACAGCGAAAGAGCTTAATGTTCATACCTCTAGGCAAGTGCCAATATCAAATCCATATAACCGTTGGTCGAAAACTGTGATAGAACCATCATACAGCAGAGCAGACTTGATGCTTGTGTTTGATGTTAGAGCTTCGGAATTTGCATTTAGTTTTGAATGAAGAACCTGCAATCATACAAGGAATCAGAGCCATGATACATGTGATTTGCCTAATACATAATGCAACTGTCAGCTCATAATTCTTGGGTCTTGCCACTAATTCAACAGCAAGTTCCATATTCGCATTAGGTAAGAAGATTAAAGAAATAAAGAATTACTTCATAAAGATTAAATATGTAACAACAATTTTATTTGCTTGTTCCTTTTTCTCATCTTGTTGGGAAGGGGGTGGGGCAGGGGTGAGGGGTGGTGTTTTACTTTAATGAGGGATATCTTTAAAAAACAGTAGACCAAGCAAACACCAGGTGACTGCAACTATCAAACTCTAAAACATTTCCTTGATCTTAAACCCAAATTTCCTTCCAAATTCTAAAAAGAGTAACATTCAAGGGTTAGGATCAACCAAATATCGGATTCAGCCCTCATTGAATCATTGATAATTTTTTTTTGCCAAGTTTTGCCTACTTTCTTTATTCAAATTTTTTTGGCTCTTGTTCATGTACTATGTAAGAAAATGACTCCTTGGAGATCCCTAGCAGGTTCTCCATACATGGATCAGAACAAAAAATGTTGGACTAAAGGGAAAACTAGGAGATCTACTATCGGGATTCATAAAAAATTAGTCAAACATAGTTCATTGTGTTCCTTTTCTAACGTGAGTACAATATTATCTGAAGAAAGTAGGCAACTCTTGATAAAAAAATTATTTAGGTAGACTGTTGACAGTTCTTACTTTAGCTGCACGTGTGAGTCCCTTCCTAGAAATGTCCACACCCACAATCTTTTCCAGGGAAGTCGGATAACTCATTAAAGACTCCAACAGACTACCTGATCCACACCCAAAATCTACCTGGTATTCAGAAAGAAATAACAGAGTTGTTATGCATACTTTCCAATAAGCTTCTATAAATAATGTCTTTCTTCATATTATGAAAATTGAATAATACCAAGGTAGCGGCCCCGGATTCATTAATATGTTTCAATGCGTATTCAACCCGTTGCTTTGATAAAGGAGGGCTGAATAGGGCCTGCTCCATTCGGTCTTCCATGGGTTCTGTGGCTCGTATCAAATTTATAGAGTACTCTAACCAACAGTCTTCTGCAAGGATAATAGGTTCCGCCCATTATGGTACAAACAGCAACTAAAACCAATACTAGAAACGTAATTGAGCAACAAAATGTAAATAGAGTTTTTTCATCAAGAAGCATGTCAAGATAGCGTTGAACTTTGTTACTTTACATACTAAAAATGATTATTCCTTGTTTGCAATATTAAACTTCAACACCTGGATTTGATACATGCTTTGAGTCATAGGAGAGAAACAAATGTAGTATGTAAATAATTATTCAAAGTTATAACATACCACTGTCATGGGCCCACCACAAATGTGTAAGATAAAAAACTTTTAATAAGTTACTGAAGATTGGAGACTATGTCTGGTTAGGCTTTTAGACAGTTTAAGAAACAACGGGTGTTGCATTCTTCAATATATGAAATAGTAAAAAATATCATTGCAAAAAGTGAAGCCTGCGGACATGTTAATTGTAGTCTCATTCAATGCTTCCACATAAAATTCCATAAACATACACAAAATGATGAAAAGAAAAGATAAACTCACGCATAGATAGCAGGGAAAGAGAATTGGCTTGATTACGAGCTGCAGCCAAAATTAAGTGCCAAGGAGGCAACTCACTAATAAAACAGGCAGATTGGTTAATAGACATTTGAGTCACACATGCTTCAAGAAGAGGACTCACTGCACCAGATCCAATTTCGAACTCAAACTCGTCACATTTTTCAAGGAGTTCTTTCATATGTTCTCCTGCCTGTTTTATGGAAATACTGTAGCTTATACAAGCTAAATATCCACTGGACGGGTAAACACCAGAATCTTGGCCTTCAATGTGGAAAGACTGAAGTTCATTTTGCTTACTATACATATTCATGCATTGTGGTCCCACTGAAGTGCATCTTTGGAATCCATTACTCTGCCGAGCATTGTAAACAGAGGTATCCTGATGAGCATTCTGAACGGATAAACACAATGCAAATTCCTTTTGAATAGTATGGGGATACACATGAATTCCATGGATGTCACCAGATGAGTATTTCTCTGTAGAAACATTTAGGTGCTTAAAATATCTGTTCAACCATGATAAAACTTCTAAAGAAGCATTCTGGATGGCATCATTTGGTTTCCTAAAAGCTTCTTGAGGTGAATACACAATGATCAAATCCTTATTCCTTGATAAAATCTTGACTTCACACCTGAAGGTGCCTTTTTGACCAACTGATTCCACACCATTAGCATCACCAGTTCCTCCATTTTCAACAACCTCTTTAGATGAATTCGATAACTTCAACTTTTTACATGTTTCGAGTATTTCTGAAGACTGCCCAGACTCATCTATATAAACAGAAGAAAACTCAGGTTCTGATAACCAATTTTGACGACAGAATGTAGAGAGAAGATCTTTAGGAAAGGATCCCCTCCAGTTTGAACGGTTAGTAAACTTTAAAGGCAACTCTGCTGCAAGGATTGCATCTCTAGATAATTTGTATCCTCCGTCCGGTAACCTACCAACCAGCATCCTGTAACAGCAGTATCCATCATTTAAAACTCCAAATCCCTTTCAGAAAATACTAAAACTGATATTTGCAATAACAATAAACAACAATACTAACAATAATGTTACAAATAATGCTTTTTTAATAATAGCAATAACTAATAAAAACAGAAAAAGATAGGCACTGCTGCCCCCTGCTTGATATAACAAAACATATATTACAACCACCCAAGGTACATACACACTCAATAAAAAAATTCCCAAATTGAGCATGTATATGGATATTTCTGTGTTTACTTTCTTTAAGGTGCGTGTGTGGGTGTGTGTGTGTGTGCATGGCCATGTGCATGTGTAAGTGATTGTACAACTTCATACCACCCAAAGGTTACCACCAACCATGCAGATCAGATCAATAAACTGATGCAATCAAATGAGATGAAAGCTGCAATGAAATTCGTGTAGCCAGATAATCAAGTTATTACCCATTTTTTCTTGGAAGGAGAGCCAAACACTATATTAATTTAAATAGATCTTACTAAAAGCTTTAACACATCAAGTACCCAGCAAATCATGAAATACAAATCAGAATGTGTACAAAACACCACATAATTGGAATTGAAACCATTCAACTTTATCTTGCTCTAACTCAAGAATGATTTGGAATGCATTTCGTAAATTGTGAGGTTAAGTTTCTAATTATCCCTCTAGATAATAAATTGTTTGGTTAAGTTGGCATTATCACTTCTAGAAGTAATTAAGAACACATATACCTGTAATATGCATCCATAGATACATTCTCATTAAATAGATCAGTAGTCCGCCATGAGTATCCAATGGCTGCCAAGATTGCATCTCCATGAATTTCTTGACCTGAAAAATAACACGCCCTTGCATTCAATGTTGCATCTGTGTCCATAGTTTCTTTCGCATTCGAAGGGCTGCATGTTGAATCCACCTGAAGAGGAAGCTGTGGAGCCGAAAAGTAGAATCGCATCTCAGACGAAGCTTTACCAACTATCCTGTAAACAATTGCAGTCTCAACAATACACCCTATACATTAATTAAAACTGCCTATGAAAAAAACGCAGGAAGCAATCATGCTCCCTGCCTTAGAGTACACATCGATGGAGGTAATGCTTCAAGCACCATAGATCCTGCACTTTTTAGTTCAAATCAAACCATCTTGATGTAGGACGAGTAACATGATTTAATAAGTCACATTGCACATTATATCAGTACCTATACGGTTAAAATTACATATCTTTTCACTTTTCAGGATCAGGATTTTAAAAAATTTAGAGTCATAGAATTTACAAATCAGATATTTGTTTAGATATGTGGTCCTAATAAATGCTTTTTTGTGTGCACTCGTATTGATGAATACACAATAAAGTGCAAGAAAAGTATACAGAGATACACACCTAGAGACCAGAACATGAGAAGTATCCATGACACCCAGCTTCTGTGCAATGGCATCCATGTAATAACCATTAGATAATACATCAATAGATACTCGTTTAATGGGCTTCTCAATAGAGCAGGGAATATACAGAGCCTCAACTGAAATATCCTCCTCGAAACCTGAGTTCTTGTTCAACAATTCCTGTTTGGCCTCTTGAATGTATGGGGTCTGCTTCCAAATCCAAAATGTTTCTTCAGAGGTAACAACTGAATCACATGATCTTGCAGCCCCCATTATAAGCTCCACAGTTAATAAAATATTTGATTCAGCCTTAGGATTGATGTATTTGCATAAATTATTAAGCTTTGAATCGTATGCGGCAAGAACAGGAGCAGGAACACAGCCATGAGGCTCACCTTCACTCTTCCTTAATGTTTGTTTGAAGTGACCAGTCAGTGGATGAAGCGACGAAAGGAACTTCACCTGTGAACCAATGATATGGTAAGTAGTCAGAAGAAATAATTGATGCAGAATACAATAACAACATAATTAATTGAGAGCATGAAACAAGTTAGCATTCCTAAAGAATAAACTCATATATTGTCTTCTGGCAACAAGTTGGGTGGAGTGGAGCTCGAAAAACACTAAGATCAATTTAGCTTTCCCTCATCTATTTAAACTTACACAAGTTCTAAAACAGTAAAAAGAAATGGACAAAAACAGCTATGGTATTCCAGTCAACATACGAAAAGCATAAACTAACATAACGTATACTCCAAGGGGGGCATTCTATTTTATTCTTACAAAGTAACCAAATATCTTCTTGTTTCTATATTTCCAATTAATCATGGTAGTGGACATAGAAACCAACTTTCTAACAATCTCCCCTAAGCAATGAAATGAAAAGCATTTCTTTTATGAAAATGAAAACATACACACTCATTTGAAATATTGGCCATATAAAGAAGAGTAGATGGGTGGTGTAGATGCACATTATGTAAGGAGTAGGGTGTTGCGCGCAAACAAATGATTTAATAAAAATGAAACAACGAGCCGATAGTAAAGAGCCACATCAAACCGAAGAACAAATTAACTATAAATTATATTAGAAACATGGAGGAATATGCAAGCATGGATAAGGTTTATTGCTCTTTAGAATATCACTACAAAAAAGAATAAAGTACCAACCTCGTCCGAAAATAGATAAGAGATACGAGAAACTAATTCATCATGTGCTTCCTGCATTGTGAGATCACTTGCTGTAGTCTGGATACCTAGCTGAAAGAGAAAGGAAAACAATAAATGAAATCCATTGGATGAATAAAACCCATGATAATAAAAAAAAAGGAAATTTCTGCTCCATAGTGAACTAATATCACAAGGAAAGGGCTTTTGTTGGTATTCGGGGCTTAGCCTACCTAGTTTGATCTGTATAATTTGGGGCCAAAAAGTGAAATCAGGACTATAACGTATAAACACACTAGGTACAAACAGTGAAGCAGGGGAAGATAAAATCAAGAACAAATAACCGGACGAAGAGTTCCCATCCCATGAACAGAGGATAAGTTCAAATAAAAACTATCACAGTGACTCATATAAGTCCCAAACTGCTTTCTAAATTAACAGAGACAACCCTAAAAGACAATTTTGTGACTTCCCCATATAGATGTCACAAAACGTTTCGTCCAAGACCATTGTAAGGCACGACTTTGTATCAGGATATGGTGGATTTGGAACCAACCAGAACAGACAGTTGCCCACGGCTTAATGCACAGTTGATCGCAAGCCATCAGTCACCTTTGAGCAACAGTGCCACACTAATAATGATATAATATTCTTCTTTTCCAATAGATAGGTCTGAAGGATCACTTTCCTTAATTATAGTGTATGTTTAACTAACGATATCAATTATAGAACTCTACTCCAAGTACAAACAATAAACCAGGTACTAACATGGAAGAAAAGGGCTAATACTGTATTTAATAGAGTGAAATACATAAGAGTACATCTTGTAACATACAACAAAAACACACACACATGAAAGTCCAATGGTACAAAATTATTAGAAGCTGTAGTTATCGCAATGGAAAACAATAAACTAAGAGTTGATTACGCCAACCTCTTTCCAAAAACATTTCAATTTCTCATAACTCCAAGATAACCTCTTTCCAAAACCAATTTCTCTCCTAATTATAAATTTTTACAATGTCTTTCTCAACTGTAATTTACTAACCCAAATGACCATCTCAATGAATTTTGTTAACCCATTGAAAAGATTAAAAATGAAAAAGAAAATCAAATTACATAATCATCTACATTGAGGTGACCAAAAATTGTAAAAAAAAATCATTAGTAAAACACACCCAATAAATTGTTTTAATTCGGTTCACCATTTTAAGAATTTTTTTATGCAACATGAATCCAAGATTTGAACCAACTAGGAACAAGAGCTTCCTAGTTGAAGCAGAGCCTGTCTTACTGAGTCTATAGTATATCTTAACATTGGCACTATTAATCAAATGAAAGTTATCTTCCTGATGAAGTCCAAATTAAATACATTAATCATTAACTTCAGAAAAATGAAAATCTATGTATGGGGCATCATAAGGAACACATACTTTGATATGCTTCCAATCTATGTCAATGTGTAGTTGTGTACTTAGCTATTCATACCATATGGCAACAACGTTTGGATCTGGCGAATATTGATGGTAGGCCACTTTGAGGGGGAAAAAAGGGGGATACCTTCAGATAAAAGAAGCTATACAAAACAAAATGTTTGACTATAAAACCCATTAATCATGCATACAGCTAGTTTAATTAAGTACCAACATAGCTTTGTATATTTATCAGTCGAATATACCAACATTAAATGTATGTATCTACAAAGAAAATTATGCTCCACCCTCTATGATCAAGTTTAACATGAAACATTTTCTGTAAGGGAGGCATAAAAAAAGAACCGAGCAGTGGCAAATGAAAATAATATAAGGTGACTAGAAACAAACCTTCTCTATAGCCAACTTCGCAGCAGATTGTTCTGCATCTTTTTTCTTTTTAAAAGGTTCGGAAGTAATAGAAAACTCCGGAAGCTGCAAGGAGCATCGATAAAAACATGGACCCTTCTGCAGAAAAGATAACCCTGGACATCCAGTTTGAACAGACTCGACAACTTCCTCTGTCTTGTAGCATGCATTTTTACCGTATTTCAGATGTATAATAGCTTTTGGTGTAGGCGGTGGCCTCTTGGCTACAACAGCTGGTATTTCTTCTACTTCCATTGCCTTCACTTGAGTCATTAAATTACGTAAGTTATGAGACAAAATAAATTATTCAAAGTCTGAGTCCAAACCTATTTGATTCAAAAACAACAACCCAATCACTTAACGAGATCAATTTAATAAGACTGTAGCCAATCTTAATAGACTATAATTCTATTAATGCAGCAAGGTTGTTCCCTCACTTATAAACATATGTTTTTTTTCCAAAATGACAGAAAAAAAATACTTCTTACATGGGTTTAAGATAATAAAAATCAAACCAAATATGAGGATTTCTCTGGCCGCATAAATACAAGTGCATTGAAATCAAAGTAATTAAGGGACATAAAAAAAATTGATTTACATTCCAAGCTACAAAAGATTAGTAAGAATCACCAACAACTTGGTGGCTTAATTATTGATTGAGATATTTGCTAAATAATCTTAAAAAGCTACAAACTTTCTTAAGAAACAGGCATTTCCTTGTAATTTGTTCTGAAAAATCAATTTACAGTAAAAAGAATTCCACCTTTCTCATATTAAAATTAAAAATATATTTGACAGTTGGGGACAATTGAACTGAAGAAGACAACAGAATCAACAACAACAATATAGGTATAATGGAGGAAGAAGAAGAAAAAAAAGAAATACCAATCATACCCTTTTCCCTTCTACCACTCTCTTGAAAAGCTTTTGCAATGTTTTTTGCTTAAGCCTTAAGTAAAGGGGTTTTAGCCTTAGTAGGTGTTGTGGTTTTAGAGAGAAAGAAGAAAGAAGATGGAGAGTTTCTTCTTTTCCTTTCCTTTTTAAAAGCTGTTGTGTACTTCTGTCAGGGCTGTTGGGCTTTGTCCATCCGCGTGTTATTAGATTTCTGTCAGGGTTGTTGGGCTTTGTCAGGCCCATGCTTTTTACGACACATCATCGTCCTTTTATTTAGGTGTTTTACAAAATTGACCTTTAATTGACTTAGAAGCAGTTTGACCAACCGGGTTAACTCAACTCGTCGTCTCCATCATCATCATCGTCTTCAAATCAAATAAACTGATTCTGCAACCAAGATCTGTTGTCTTGTGTTAAGTTCAGAAGTAAAGAAGAAGAAGAAGAAGAAACCTTACACTTTACAGTTTACACCACTCTTTCTTTCTCTCTTTCACTTGTTTCAGAATGGTGTTGATATCGGCAGCACGAGATTACATAACAAGGATGCTACAAGATATATCTGGAATGAAGGTTCTTATTCTCGATTCTCAAACGGTATGTCCTCATAACCTTTATTTTCTTTCAATTTCCGACGATTTAGATCTTTCGATTTCTCGATTTCTACTTTAGGTCCTGTTTGGGAATGCTTCTTCTTCGATTTCAGCTGTTTTCTACTATTATTGTTAAAGAAAACTTAAATATTAATAATGACAAACGCAACACACACACACACAAAGAGATCACAATGCTGTTAAGCCTACAAAGCATAACCTTCAATGCATTTGTTTTGAGTATGAATGGAACTTGGAAATGCAAGTGGCTTTATTCATATGTATGGAAATTGGATTAAGCTTCTATTTGTACATGATATGTTTATGAAATAGTTAGTGTGAACACACACACATCATATGTATCGACCACAAATTGGGTTTGTTGTATGTTGAGGTTGGTATAACTCGAGGGAGGAAATTAAATGAATAAAAATGGAGATGAATTGGTCAAAATATGATGAATTTTGTAGTTGAAACTATATAAGATAAGCTTATCTCTCCTTCTACTTTATTCTATCCTCTATACGCATTTTGTTTTATCTTTTTTGTTAGATCAAGTCATTTAGCTATGAGAGTGAACATCAAGCACCATAACTTGTGTTCAACAAACGGACCCTTATTAGGCCTGATGTGTGTCTCTTTACGTTATCTCTGCAAATTGGCAATAAGTGATTTTTTTTTATCAACTAAGTATCACAGTATACAATCATATGCAGGTTAGCATTGTTAGTGTCGTGTATTCTCAATCAGAGCTGCTGCAGAAGGAAGTGTTTTTAGTGGAATTGGTGGATTCCACGTCAAAAGAATCTATGTCACACTTGAAAGCTGTTTACTTTTTGCGGCCCACATCAGAGAATATTCAGCATTTGCGACGGCAGATAGCTAGTCCGAGATTTGGAGAGTATCACCTGTGTAAGCACCTTTGATACCCTGAAACTTTGATCTAAACCTAAACACACACACACACACATTCTTTGCTAAAAAGCCTAAGTCAACTGCTATTAATCTGAAAACTAGTACCAAATGACAAATTACAAAAAGGAGGAAATGTCTTATTGAGGTGTTCCTCTTGCCCTCTTCTCTTACATTATCTTGCATATCCGAAACCATTCCTTGATTACTCTAGAAACATTTCTATTAGCTCCATAGTCCATACCGTTGAGGGACAAATCTCGAATTCTTGTAGAGAAATACATTACAAAAATCAAATGTGTTTAAATACCTGTGCTTGTAGTGGTACTGGATTCATCAGGGATATGAGCACCTAAGAGGAGAAATTGAATTCTGCACAAAAAATGAGCTTCAGCTTTTTCTGCAAGCTATGTAAAGTCATCCCTAGTTACAAAGTAGGCTGTTCGACTCAGGCAGCAACCCACCTCACTGGATTCTCTTGTTTTTGACTTTTGTAGAGAGTCCTGATTAGTTGTGGAGCTAGGATTTTCTGAACGAGGGAATGTGGGGAAGCACTTAGCAAATGAAGCACATTGATACTATTTTCCTTTGTGAAAGATCAATCTTGTCCCTCTCTTTCCGGCAAGCTCTATCAGTGGTCTTAGCCGCTTAGAGGCCATTTGGGATCAGAAGGAGAAGGGAGGGAGTTGAAAGGAGAAATACGAATGTTTGTAACTAAAATTTGGAAAAGAAGGTGGACCAGGGAATCGATCTGCTTCCGCAAATGCAATAGCAGATCTTAAGATGTAAGAAGAGTAGAAGACTGAAGACCTAAGCCAAAATAAAAACTTCTTGGAAAGGACTTCCTATTTCTGAAAACTCTCAAATTTGTAGGAGAGAGAGTTTTGAAGTTTGGAGAGTTCTTACACGGCTGAAACACCGAAACAACTTTCTCCTTTCTACTTCCTTGACTTATTTCCCAAACGGCCCCTTAGGTTTACCACCTAACTCCCCTTTCTTTATAACATAATTATATATGTGAAGATAAACTCCACTTATTAAGCTTAATAATAATGATGTTCAAATAAAACAATCAATAAACTGTGATTAATATTTGCTAAGTTGATTGTCCTGGATCATACTAGATGAGATTAGATATGGTGTACAAAATGTGTTGACACAACATTTTCTTAAACCATCAAACATGGTTTATCATGATCTCAGAATCTGTTGCACCTGTAATCTCACAATTGATCACATTGTCAGACTTTTATTATCAAATGTAGTCAACTATATGTTTAATTGGTGTATCTTAGTCATAGTTCAAAATATCGGTATCGAATATATCGGTCTTCAGATTTTGGATAGATCGAGATATATCGAAATCTATCGGTGGATATTTTTCATAATACGAATCGAATGTATCGACCAATTTATCGAATATATCGTGATATATCAGGATATATCCTAATATATCGATTTTTTTAAAAATAATTTGTTTAAATCTAATGAGGCTTGAATCAAAGATAGAAATATATTAAAGATCAACCCACTCGACATGAATGTATGTAACAATAACTTGCTAATGCTAATCACTTAGGAATGCAGTGTGTGTTCATTCAAACGGCACAGAGGATTGGACTACTGTAATACTGTTTCTTTGCGGAAATAATTGGTGGAAATCGAGTTATTAGCATTCATGATCAGAATTAACTTCAACTGTGTGTGTTGATTTGATTAATGTGGGGCGCTTTTGGAGGTCTATATATGTTATTTCGATTATGTTCAAAATGCTACAAAAAGTACACTCACTCTATGCATCTGCAAGACTGCAACCACACTTTTTTTTGTCTAAAGGGTAATTTTATAAACAACAACACAAATTTTCTAATTTCAACAAATCTATACACCAAGATACAAGCTTTTACATCATACAAAAAAAAAAAAGAAAAAATAAACTAAAGAAATGAAGAACCACAGTAAATGGGTTTCAAGTGTTAGATTCAAGCTTAAAAATTTAATGGGTATGCTTGATTCATAATTTCATATGACCCACGAGTCCACCACATAATCTAGATAGAAGTGTAAGTGTCCCCATATAATTGAGTTTTTAGTTAACTTTATATATGTTTGACAAGATATGCATCATGACTTAAACCTCAATAGAATAGCTTAACAGCTAATGAAGTACAATGGTTCTTGTTGACTCACTTGTGTGTAACAATCGAACGGCGGTTGCAAAATCTTTTGCTCGAAAAGCTGTGTCTCCGTGTTTCTTAGAATTCAATGTATCTTGAATATGATTTGTCCACATTTGAAAAGAAAGCTGCAACTGTGATTCATATGTTCACAAAAAAAAAAAATTAACAAAAGGGAGAAGAGAGATCTGTAGATCTTTGAGATGAAAAAAGAAGGGAGAAGAGAGAAGAAGAATCGCCAATCATATCTGTAGATCTGTAGATCATAACTTCAAAAATTCCTTCAATCTGTAGTTCTGTAGATCGTAACTTCACAATCATATCCCGATTGTTGGTTTGATATCAAAGGGGGTCAACAAGCAGTTGGAGGAGTAGTAGGAGGTGCTGGACTTCATCCAAATAACCCCATCACAACTATGAAGATTAGTGATGATGATCATGGAAGTCGAGACAGAACAATTCTTCGAAAGTATATAGAGTTACAGACCATATGCCTCAAAATTTCTAAATATACCTCAAAATTCTGTAGATTTGTTCATCGATATTTTTGTTTCGTAAAATATCAGTAAATATTGGGATATATCGGCCGGTATCGTTTTTCTACTGCACCGATATATATCGGGATATATCCCGATATTTTGTAGTATGATCTTAGTAACATAACTCATAATGTGCTTTTACCACCAAAAGTGTTTTGCAAATCTTGATTCTAGAATTAGTTATTTTGATTTTCTTGTCATTGTCATTGACTTCAACAACATATTTTTTGTAACAGTTTTTTCTAATATCATTAAGGACAACCAGATTAATGTACTAGCTGATTCGGATGAGCATGAAGTAGTTCAGCAAGTTCAGGTGATTCTGTGTTTAGTAACTGAATACTGAAGTCCAAAGTATGTCTATTTCACGTATCTCTATGAAGTCATAAAGTTCTGATAAAACAGTAAACTTAGCTGTATTTTATTGTTATGAATTGTCGCAAAATCAGATTTTTTTGCCATGAAATTCACTTCTATTTAAACCAAAGAGTTGGAGTACCTCATAAATATTGTGAATAATATCTTTACAGATACAAGTTTGGACATTCTTGAATGAACATTGTTCTAAATTATTTTGCTTCAGGCTCTTGATTTAAGCCTTACTTGAAGTGATAAGATTTGGTGTTGCAAAAGCAGAGTGAGCTCTAATGTGAGCTTTATCTTTAGAATAACTTATACACTAATCAAAGTAAAGTAATTTTAACCGTCTCTTCTTGGATCATGCTCTGAATTTCTCATAGTGTTTATTGTTGATTTTGCGAGAAGTAAGGGAGTGAGCTGTAATTTGATGATAAGTCAGTGAACTAGAGTGTACTTAACAGTTTGAGTTATAATTGTACTTAGCAATAGGGACATTCACGCTACATTTTATATCTTGTCCCTGTAGATGCAATGTCCAAATTTGTATTCTGCGTTTACACTGATTTTATTTTAAATCGTAGTATTTATCAAGGAGCAACTTGACTTAGGATATTTCCTTGTAAAGTTCTTGACCATGTATTCATATTCCAGTATGTAGCATGGAAGATTCCACTACATGTCATGCAATGATTTGTTTTATACCATTTTTTTTTTTAAAGATCTAATGCTATATGGTGTTTCATCCTTCCACATATTAAAAGGCTAAAGAACATACATTATCCAGGTCACTTGATTTTATTTCTTATCTATGAATTTATGTATTTGTGAATTACCTAAACATATTTTAATTATTATTACTAACATATAGTTGTGATCTGAACAATGGTTCATTTGATTTTGCAGGAGTTTTATGCAGACTTTAGTGCCCTAGATCCATATCATTTTACTTTGAATTATCCCTCGAATTACATTTACATGCTTCCAGCAGTTGTAGATCACTCAAGTTTGCAGACCTTCACTGATCGAGTCATTGATGGTATATCAGCAGTCTTTTTAGCTTTGAAGCGCCGACCTGTTATCCGATACCAACGTACGTCTGATATTGCAAAGCGGATTGCACAGGGAGCTGTGGTGTGATTTTACTATCTTTTTGTTGGATCAGTAGCATTCAATTTTAAAT
>JABWDY010019602.1:9674-27844 GCA_013358455.1 Thalictrum thalictroides | reverse complement strand
TATATTCTGAAAATATCTTCAGACTTTTGAGATGCCTGAGTTTAGATAACAATAGAACAAGCATACATTCTTTTTTTTATATGAATAACTTGGAGTTTGGGTATTAGTAGGGGCGGCGCAAGCGCACACCCCAGCAGCAACAAATTATGACGTAGATGCACCCACAAAGGGGAGATCTTAGGCTAAGCACCCCTCCCAAGTGTGCAATGGAGGTCACTAACCTAGGCCATGAGCCTTCTTGATCACTCATTGACCCCGTCCAGGTATGTACCTCTCAACGTCCATATTCAGCTCCCATTTATATGTCTCTCATTGTTTACCATTTTTTATTTCTATGATGTGGGACTAAAATACTTAATCACCTGAAACTTTTCTTCTACCCATTTTCTTTTTTTGGGTAGCATTAGATTAGACGACTCAAAACATTTTATTTGGTGACTAAACTGAAAACATACAATCATACATATGCATATACTTTTTCTTCATTACCATGCCTATATAAAAAGGATCAATCTATGGTTTACCTATGGGTTATTAGTATCTATAAGATCACATAATCATCACAATATGTGAATGCGTGAAAGCATTTGGCTAGTAAACCATATGAGCCTCTAGTCTGTAACCTGAGAACATTAGATTCACAATAAATGCTTGGGATATGTATTAATTCTCAAAATATCCCATCACATCCAACACAAACCTATACTCAAAACATTCATGAATCTCGCTATTATGTTGGATTTAACAAAGAGCATCGGTTAACTTCTTTTACATGGGAGTATACATTTCTGAATCACTTTCCCGCAAAAAAAGGGACTAAATTTTGATTGTTAGATAAATATGGTCTACAGTCTGAATTGTGTGAAACTACCAGATAGCGGATCACTCACTTGTCTCATATACCCCGGGGGCGTAACAGGCCAAATACCAGCCACTCCAGAAAGAACAAATGGTGCAAACTGTGTGTTTCCCATTCAATTTGATCCACACAATTTTGGAGAACCAATATGAAGCTTTGTGGATTTCTTTACATGTTTCGTCAATTTGATAATGTGAGTGCAGTAGAATATCTTAGACAATCCCTGTCGCAATGCTGGAAGTCGCATAAATCTTCAGTGAGTGCTCTGGGATAAAGGTCAGACCTGTTAATTTGATTATAACTTTCAATTAGTATTTTCTCTATGGATAGCAGAGAAGTGACCTGCTAATTTAGTTCAAGGTGTTTCATCTAAAATTCATGCTTAGAGCATACAATAAGGATATATGGAAATATAAACAAGCAAAGAGGAATGAGAGCACACCTTTCTCCTTAACATTAACTTGCAGAGTATCAAGAGTAATTATCCCATCAGTCAAGGGGAGCAACTCAAGTTTGACCGTAGCCGTGGATTGAGAAGGAACACGTCTGATATGACCAAAGAGACATATTATCCTCCACACCATCTAACACTTCAAACAAAAAAAAAAAGAAGAAGAGAGAATTGCTTACCCAAGAGGAACTGCACTCTGCAACCAAAGGTGAGTACATCCCAAACCAGTAGTTGGAACGACATCAGAGATGGAGACAGTCTGCTCATCAAAAGAGAGAGATCTTGCTCCACTAGCCTTTTCTTTCTGGTTCTCAGATACATGAGGCATTGAACTCAGCCTCTGCACACCACCATTGCGCTTCTCTCCACCCCCTCTCCCCGCTAACTCAGAGAAACCAACAAATGGGCTCATTGGTGTTGATGGGGCAGAGTTTAGGGACACCACTGAAGGGGGTGATGTCAGTGATGCTGGAGCAAGAACTGTTAAGGTTAGATCTTCTGATGTCAAATTCGAAGCCTGGAGTGTTAACACCTGAAAGATTACACATAATTAAGCACTTCGATGAAAAGGTGATTGAAGATATACCAATGAAAAAATTTCCAGAGAATATTTACAAAACCTGAACTGGAAGCTGGGTGAGACCTGCACTGGGTCCAAGCGATTGTTCAGACATTTCCGATGCCACAGAGATCATGATATCTCTAGTGAAATGGGGTCGCCAACTAGTGCGTTGTTTGAAAAATAACCTCGATTCTACAGAATGAAGGAAAAAATAAGATTTTTTTTCCCTATTATATACACATTCTATTGACTATGTGAATTGAAATATGAAAGTGTAGGTGAATATGTGCCTCGTGTTTGCATGGAAAACTTGATAAGTTGTTGTGTCTTCAGTCTTCACTCTTCACAAGCAATCTTAGCTATGTTGAATTAAGACAACATACATATAATATTTCCTCATTTAATAGAGCACAGTGTATTTACCAGTGTAGTTGCAACGACATGATACTAAAACTGCATAATGATCAGAGCTTGAAACTATCTTTCCTTCAGCAGTCTTTGACGGCAGATATAAATTTGGTATTGCACCTCTTGAATTTGATTGTGATTGCTGCAAACCTCTTTCACTTTGAACCTTATTGTTCCTCCACATAGATGTTGCTGGTTTCAGTATGAAAGAGTGTTCTTCATTCCTTCTGCCATTACAAAATGAAGAAGAAAAGGGAAAGTGAGAGAGACGGAAAATATACAAAAATTGTGAGAAGAAACTGCTGAAAGTCTCAGAAATCAAATTCCAGGACAATATTATGCTTAACAACAGATACTGGTAACTTTTTGTCAAGAACAAACACCAACCTGAGAGTAAGATTTGGTAAACTGTAGTCGTTTCCAGCTTCAACACATGTGATTGGTAAGGATATGGGTGGCCCACCTCTCGGAGCATCTTCAAAAACAATTGCTATAGCATCTAAATATATAACAATATCTGGTATATGTGGGGGAGAAACATTCTGCAATAAAAGAAATGCAAAAAGTGATGCGTTAGACCATAAGCTGGCAACAGGGAACTGATATATCCAGTAGGTTAACTGATACTCTGGTAAGGATGGGGGGTTCTCTTTTATTATTCGTATGTCTTCTTCTGCTAAAACTGTGTATTCCTCAACATCTACTGCATTATCAATTTCACGTTCTGGATGCACCAACTTCCACAGATAATAAAGACATACTCATAATGAAGATATTATATATGCCAAAATCATAGCTCGCACCTTAATCTGAACACATAGGAGGTCCTCTGTATTGCATTCAGCAGCAAAGGAGTGGATTTCTACTGGTTGGATAATTTCAAGTTTCTTTCTCCATCTTCGACCGGGTATGTATATACCTTCCAGTCCACAGTGGACAGAAAATCTATCAGGTTCCAGGGGCACACCTCGAAAAGACAAAAGCCCTGCATTTCCAGCTTCTGAATTTGATGCTTTGAGGGGGGAAAAGCGATCCCAATCATCTGGATCAAGGTTAGGCTTAGAAGGGGAAGTTGTGAGACTAGGAGGTGTACTATTTGGAGGGAGTGATGACATGGAATAACTTCTGAAGTTACCAAAAGAGAACAGTGGAGAGCCTGATGACGCAGAAAAATTTGACTTCTGAGTTGCGCTGCCAATAGCTGAATTTGAACTTAAAGAAGGCGGGGACAAGGGTCGAACAGGAGGAGGGAGAGCACGGTCCAATGGAAGCAACCATTTAAGCAGTTCCCCACACGGATCTTTCTGGTTTGTATAAAGAAAGTTATCAGAATTTTTAAGACCCAAATTTCTATCCTGATATTTCTCAAACTGAAGAACTTCAAGGATGGGATCTTTCAAACAGTATGTTCCCACATTCACTTGTAAAAGCATCTGCACCCTTACAAACAAGAAAATGAGATGAGAATCAGTACCAGTCCCTATAAGTTTTCCATAATTTATTTAAACGAATATAAAATAATAATTAAACAAAGGAGAAAATAATGATGATAGTAACTGATGCAGCGGAAACTAAAATAAACTTAATCTAAGAATTTAAATTGCAAGGAATTGAAATAACGGAAAACAATTGCAAGAAATAAAAGCTGAAATATAAATAACTTGAAAGGAATTGCAGAAAGTAAAGAACTTGAAGTAAAAGACAATAAACAAAATAATAGACTTTTCAATAATCAATGTATATCCTCACAAATTGGTTTTTAAAGCTCTTTATATAGATAACTCCCTTGAAACAATTAGGAAACCTACTAGAACTTGAATTACTTGTTCCTAAGGTATGTAGTACCTTTAGGCAACTTCCTAAACCTATTATGACTCAAAATAAGACTTCTAGACACTTCTAAATATACTCTAAATAATAAAAACGAAAATAACAAATTAAGAACATAAATCCTTATATAATAGCTTCTAAATAAATTATAAACCCAAATAGAAAATCAATTGAGATATGTGTTATGTCCTGCATCAGTAACAATATATATACAGTTGAAGAAAAGTTGTCAACAATAAGAAATAAGTGCACATGGTGGAATTGCTTAAGACTTGCCATTTACAACGAAGCAGTACAATAGTTTTAATAGCTCGGCTATGAGCTATCAATTTTTTCAATTTTATTAAAGACATTTCACACCAAATGTGAAAGTTTAGGTATTAGGCATCAGATACAGAATCATTTGGCTCCTGAGCATGATGAGAACACAATGAAGGTCACACACATTAAGCTCCCATTACACAACAAACTCACCATATCTTCTACAGACTACAGTCATTCATTTTAAGAAACTTGTCAGACATACCATCTGTCTTTAGTGATCCAAATATTTTATGTAAACAGAATAGAAAAGTTTTGAAGCATACCACTATGTCTCCATTTGAAAGAGAACAGCATTTTACAGCATCTCGAGCAACTCCTCCAGAGACGTTGGCATCAAAACTTCCTCTATCAATATATGCATTAGCTTCAGTTTTTGTGGACGTCTCTGATGAAGATTCCTGAATACTTCTTTTTGACCAAAGTGGTTCATCCGACTCTGCTATCCTAACAAAAAAGTGGGAGTTCTTGAATCTTTCCAGCTGTGATTCTGTCTGTTTTTTGTGATCTTCCATTCTAACAAGAGATTCACTCGCAGATACGTCCACTTTGGTGTCAATACTCTCCTTCATTGACAGGGTTTCACCATTCTGTTCTGTTTTAGCAGCAGATAAATGCGCACTATTACCCTCCCCACCATCAGAGACAGAATTGGAATCATTTTCCCTGACCTCATTGTGCTGCTTTGTATTGTGTTTAAGGATGCCATTTTTACTCATCACTGCTGCGACCTTAAATGGAGTTATAATTTCTGTATCCTTCTTGGATGCTGACAAACAAGCCAAAATATGAACCTGCTCACCTGAGATAAATGAAATCCAGGGCTGAAGGCGGGACATAAATTAACACAACATAATTACCTCATTGCATGCAAAACTTGAACTTGAAATTAAAAAATGAAGTAACTACCAGGAAACACAAAAGAGCGGTCCAAAGAGCGAAATGAAAGTATATCCCGTGCTTCACACCAATTTTCAGGAAGCTCCTCTGCAAACATATCTTTCAAGTTAGAAACACGACAAAATATCATCTATAGCAAACTTCGAAAGTTCAAGTCTATTAAGTATAACTTAGGCTTACACGATGAAGAAACAAATATCACAGCATTGCTCTATACAAATATAAGAGAAGGCATTAAACTATGAAAACTACGATAACATTATTTTGCACTTTATGATTCAAATGCTCTTGAGTCTCAGCGACCTCAAATCAACAAAAATTTGTATCGAACCATAATATGATATATTTCCTTTCAATATTGTCCCAACTGCCCAATTCTGAGACAAGCTTTCAAGTAAGTATTTTACTCTATAAGAAATTACGTGAGTAACTGCAAACACATTAGTTATAAAATTATATGCTAATGAGAAAATTCAATGGTCTCCTGAGAAATTTAATCAAGTCAGAGATATAAAAGTCTAAGAATGCTTGCAAAAATTAGCAATACATTGGAAAATGACAAAGAGTTTACCGTGGAATACCAAAAAGTAACAATTGAATTATTAACATTCATTGATTTAAAATCTTGAACCGTGTGACATCAGATATAAGATTAAATTTGATGCCAGTCCTATTCTTTAGTTATATTAAAAGCACAAGCACATGTTTAAATACATGCAAATGTGAATAGATGCATTCATATGTATATATGTGTTGCAGCAAAATGTACTCAATCTAAATATGTTTTAAGAAATTGGTAGAGGAAGTACTGTAGGGAATAGTTATCCATCCTTCATGTTCAGTTACATCTGAGTGGTTTCCAACTCGATTCTTTGCACTTGAACCCTCAATTCCACAGCTTAGAACTCTAACTCCATTATCTTTAGCACCATCTTGAGGCTGTGGAAATGGATCTTCTGCAATTAAGCCCTCCAAAGTAGTTGGCGCTTTAGAATTAGAACGAGACTCTGTAAAGAGGTCATGTATAGTAGGTTGATCTGGAACTGCAGGCTGTGTACTCCGCATTAGGAAATTCATCACCCCAGATTGATATTTGCAGTTAGAAAGACTCCTACAAAGACAATGAGAAGAGCTTATTTCTAGTCTTCTTCTGGTATAAGCAAAAGTACTTTAATAAATAAAGGAGATCCTTATTCAGATATTTATCTCGAAAACGAATTAAAAAAACATTAAAAAAATTCTTCAGTTCCTTGAGTTGAAGTTGATTTGCAAGACAATTATCTGCTCATTTGCAATGCAGAAATGAATTCAATTCACCCCATCCATATCCGATCTGACATCTTAGCTGCGAATCAGCTCTCTTCATCTTCTCTTTTTCTACTTACAACAAAATAATGAACTTCTTAATTTGGCATTATCATTGTTATAATTCACTTATTAATCTTCTTAAGTTTGCAATTATACAGTAATTAAGCTATGGAAATGGTAGAAAAACAACCCTTAACATTGACCAAACACACAACTGAAACACCTGATCTAATTAATACTCTTAAATTAAACACTATATAGCTTCAAAATTCTGCAGATTTAGCCCGATTTGAAAACACGAATGTGCTTAAAATGGTGTAACGATCTCAAATTAAATCAAAGTAAAGCAAACCAACAATGGAGAGATCGAAAGCAACAAAACTTACGAATTAGATGAAATTCGAACTTGCAAAGACTGCTACGAGCGTGACGTGACTGAAGCTAGAATTTGGTGAGAGAGAGAAGAAGAAGATCGTGAAAATGAACAAGAAATGGGTTTCTCGATCATTGATTCATAAACCGGACGATTTCTGCTTTTCGAATCGGATTGTTTTAGAGGTGACGAATGGGTTTAACTGAGCCAACAAGGCCCTTGAACTCCTATAAGTATTTCCAATCAGGGCCAGTTTAGTTGGGCTTTGCTTATTTGGGTCTCGAGAGTCGAGACGTTTGAGTTCTTTCCAATCAGGGCCAGTTTATTTGGGCTTTGCTTATTTGGGTCTCGAGAGTCGAGACGTTTGAAGTTCATTATTTTTATTTATTGATGTAATGAGAAGCTTTATTAATAAACTCAAGGAAAGTCAAGGCAGCAGACTAGCAGGTAGCAATAGCTACAGGCCTACAGCAGTGTACAATATAAGCTACGTATTACAAAGTAGATAACAGATTTCCCCAAGATAATATAAGATGTTTGCCAAGCCAATACAAATGGCGCAAGATCGGACAAATAACTTTCTATATAGTCTATAAAGCGTGCTAGCAGTAAACAACAGTAGCTCATATCTAGGATCAGGAAGAATACCAATTTTCGCTAAAACAGACCATATCCAGCAATAACAATACATGGGAGGAAATAAATAATGTCACAACAGAAAAACCACAGCTCCACTCAAAAATGTGAATTCAGTAAGTTCAACTGTTTATCCAGCTCATTACCATCTGGAACGAGATGGAGGACCCCTCTCCTATAAGGCAAGAACCTCAGCAAGTTTGGATTGAGAAGTTAAAAAGCTTTGTGATGCATCCAAACGTGCTCAAACTCGGGGACTACCTCATTTTGGAAACTTTGACAAGTACAGACCATGAGGGAAGTAATTCACCAACACCGTCCGATCCCCATAGAGGCGTCCATGCAGGCAATGAGCTGCAATGCAAGAGGCTTCACTTCTCACATACTCCACAAAAACACATCCTTGTTCAAAAGCTTCATCATCACGTTTCTCTTGCTTAATTTCATTTCTCTCACTAATTTGTGGTTCCTCAGAAATCGTATGGTTCAATTGTAAGGATGCTTCCTGCAACCCATCTTTGGCTTCCACATGTTTCAGCTCTGCTTCAACTATAATACTCGTATTCATGTTGGTCTCCTTGCCACGATTCAACTCATCACAACTACTGAACTTATCTTTACTAGTCTCTTCCTGGGGGGAGGCTTCTTGAGGATCGGCTTCAGCAGTGAGGTTACACACAGGAACATCTGTAACTAAGCTACTGTCCAATTGACACTTTTCACTCATTTCAGTTCTTTCCGTACCTTCCTCAGGTATATCATGAGTAGGTCTGACATCTTTCAAATCTCCACCATCTTCTAGAGGTTCTTTGACATTTATGTAGGCCTCTTCTGACCTATTCTCTCCAGAATCATGATCAATGTCTTGCTCCAGGGTTTCTGCTCTCATAGTGAAGTCATCACTCTCCAAGTCTTGTAACGTCACCTCATCACTTCGGTCAGCTATTGCACAACTGCTCTCACATCTGACAATATGGATACTTTTGACAGTACCAAACCTGCATTACAAGATTCGGAGGGTAGCAGTATTATAAACATGTACATGTATATACTTCATTCAATCTAAGAGTGAAATTAAACCAAACCAATTCGAACCTCGTACACTCTATTCGTATATCTTCCAAAGCTTCTTCAATTTCTGGCCCTGATAGTGATGAGAGGTCCTCCGGATTGAACTATATAAGATGATAGGCATTATAAGAATGAGCAGGAACAAGTTTGTAGGAGAACTATACCGTTAACAAACCATGTAAGTCTTGATACATACAATATTTTTTAGCTTCAGGACCTTCGTGGGTTTGGAAAGTAGCGGCTTTGCATGCTCGGGAATTCCGTAGAACGGAAGGTGTTCAGCATTCACCTGGTAATGTAGTTCTTTTGTTACGATGCCAGATTATGAAAAGGTATTCACAGACAAACATAAAACCAACAGACAAACATAAAACCAACAGACAATCTGTTTCTGCAAATAGGGACATGATAATACCTCTACAGATACGTCAGGAACAGCTTGTACAACAGTTATGACTTGTCCTCCTAATTTCATCCCATTCAATCCAGCACACGCCTTGAGAGTTATTGTCTGGTCTGTGTACTGAAAAACAAGCACACTCACCAAGTCTCAGTGTCATTCACAACATATCTGTCATAAAATGATACTACCATAGTGTGCAATATTTTAATTTCTTTGATTATGTGAGAAACTAACAAATGTAAAACACTTCTCAGACTATACATAATTTTTGGATAATTAGTACACATGTTTATATAAATTTACTTTTTCTATAGCTGAAGTAATTAATACACATGTAGCAACTTCTTTTTTAATAAACATTTTTTTATAAAGGTGAAAATTTCCGAATTGATAGCACACATGAAACCATAAAAATAGTCAACAATACCTCTAAAAAGGCGCATGGTTCCTTGAGATCAGCATTAACCTCAAACCGGTAAGCTTTTAGATGTCCAAAAGAGCTAGCAATTTCCATTAGCTGGGAAGAGCAGCATTGTAACAGAGAGGTGTCAGTAAAAAACACAGGCGTTAAAGCTTGTATCTGAAGTAGATGTAATTAGCACACAATAAAAACCCAAAAATAGTTGCTGAAAAGCCAAGTACTTCGTTTACCACTTACCATATCAGATGACAGAACTTTTGAAATACCACCAATGAAAATCTACAACAAAGAACAAACTAACATTAACAAGCATCAGGTGTGTTGTGCGTCACCTCGCCCCACAATCTTGTTTTCTTTGATTTCAATAAAATTTATTTTTACCGATTTAAAAATAGGACTAGCAAACAATAATTCATATTCTACTTAAAATATTTAGACGTGGCGCTTTACAAACTTATTATTTATTTCACAGGTCCACCTGCAAAGTTATCCAAAAGAAAATATAGATTGAATTGCCTTGGTAGGTTGCCCCAACACCAAAATTTCTATCATAGAAGATGCAAATACATCAAAACTCCATCAACCCTCAGAGTGCAACAAATTAAGGGTTGCAACTTGTTTAAAAGAGTAGATGGTTGGACCACCTACCAAAGATAACCAAAGCTCCAGAAGGACCACTGTTTATATTTTATTTAGATGGCTGTTGATATTGCCAAGGGGTTTTTTTATATTGCCAAGGGGTTTTTTATATTGCCAAGGGTAACATAGCTTAAATTTTATCTTGGAAATGACAAACTCTTGGCAATACAAAAAAACCCCTTGGTAACATAGCTTAAATTTTATCCTGTCAATTTCACAAATTTGTGCGAGATGGAAGAAGAGCCAATAAAAATCCAACATATTAATTGACTAATTGAATGCTTCTTTCACGTATGCTAACTAATCAATCATAAAAAAATCAAATTTTCATGACATTCAAGTAAGCTATGGTTGTATGTGCAGAGAAGAACTACAACAAAATCAACTTATGATCAATGGCACACAATTACATTAAAATGAATCTCAAAGGGTGAATAATGATTCAGAATGGAAATGTATACAACTATACATACAAACCAAATTTGAGTACATACCTTATGTGGAGAATCTTTTACAATGTCAGATACTGCATCAACTGCCGGAACTGATTTTTCAGGGACACCAGTCTGCATGAAAATAGCAACTGTCTGAAAACCTGCTACATGGATAGTAACCAAAATATACCTCAGATACTGAAATCCTAAAACAGATTACTATTCATAGTTTCATACAAAAAATGAATTCCACCTTATGGAGTAACTACAAATTAACATTATATTAATGTGACTACATCAAACATGATGTTATTCCTAAGGCTAATCTCACTGTCATACAGCTATGTCAATCGTGATGACGCATAAGTTTTACAAGGATTGCACATGTGTAAATATATTGGTTTAATCCTTTACATCCATTTTTTTTATAAGATTTACATCACTATTAAACTTGCACATAGTTGTCATTTCCTTTCTATCCACTTCCTTTACTGCAAAGATTCACATCCACCTCTTACCTAATATGCTTTCCTCATCTACTAGTCAAAGCACTGAACATCCTTTAAACAGGCTAAAGATAAAAATGGCAAACACCAAGTAGTTATTTGTTAAACCGACATTAATAGTTCGAAAATGATGAGGATTAGTTCTACAAGATGCGTGAATTGAGAGTTTTACATGATTGATACATTTAATAAAAATGATAAGTAATCTTAAGAAGACAGTAAAAAGGGCATGTGGGGAACCGGGAACATATTCGCTAAAAATTGTCAGTCCCCCTTCTAGGCAGGTATGAGAGACAAAACACTTCGCGCGTCCATCTCTTCAATACATAAAGAGGAAGGGAACCTTTTGGTGTGAAATAATTAACAAAGATAAAGAAATAGAGTTATAATCCTTGAGCTACATACATCAGCAGGATTAAAATGGACGAGTCAACAAAGCATTGTTTTAGGAGGCATTCATAGATAGCAAGTTTGATTATGAAACTAAGTATATTCGGATCAATGCTTTACGCAAAATACTTAACGAGTTGAAATCTTGAGGTTGAAGCTTTCCAAAGAAGTTGCACTAAGGCTATGGCCATGGAGAAGTTAAGACCTAAAAGGCTAAAACCGGTGCCTTCCATGCTTGAAGGCCACACTATAGGCGAACACATAAAGAAATAGTTTAAAAATGTATCAGACACCTTCCACATTCGTTTTTGTGCAACAAAAAACTCTTCCGCACATCACAATTGAACTATGCATGATTTCTGCTAAAAAAAACCTTCCTAGAACAAAAGACAAAACGGCTAGCAGCAGAAATAAAAAAGTATAGATGCAGTGTACAGTTGAATGTACTCAAACAGAATCAACCACATCAGCTTCGAAGATACCTCCATAAAATAAAAATAAAAAATCATGTGAAAACTTAGAAATCATTTAAATAAATGATACCAAAATTTTCTACTAGGATCCGAATGTGCCATTTAAAGCCATTTTAAGTGGGTGCCTCTGCCTCTAGACATAATTCACAACCCATTTAATGGTATAAGGCAAGGATGATGATGATGCTTCTAGACAAAATTCACAGCTCGAAAAGACTATGATTTAGTTGAAATAAAAACTATAAAAGGCCATGAGAAAACCACTATGTTAGCACTAGAATGGCTAAAACTAACAGATAAAGGCATAAAGCTGCCAACAAAACTATGAGAAAATCACGTAAATTTCCAATATTTGCCACCAAACAAACAAAAACAAAACAAATTGTGTTAAACTCGACATTAACCATGTCAAAGACCAGCATCATTTATAGAAGAAGATTTCTGGAAAGAAAGCTGCAATCACATCAATTACGTCACTACACCTTGGAGTCTTCTTTTAGAAATCCCAAGCTTCCTCACCACCCTTAATGTGAATTATGAAAGACCCAATACAAATACCCTATTAAAGAGAGATTCCAACATGCCAGTCAGAAAGGACCTCATTAAAAGACAATATATCATACGATATGCAAAGTTGCAATAATTAGCTACAATAGATAAATAGATATGGCATGGGGAAACTCGTGAAAGTCATCCATAGTGTTTTCTCCAATGTCAACCAAAATACATAACTGAAACGAACCTCTCTGCTTTATAGCGAGTTTCAAAAAAAATAAAAAAGTTACATAACTTTCACGTCAGATGATTATTATGGGTCACCATATAACTGCAGTCTTACTTTCTTAGCAAACACCTTTCACCAACTTTAAATAAAAACTGTCTTATTAGTGATCAACATTAATTAAGAGAAATGATAGATTATCACTCTGATTTTCCCCTTCTTGCTAGTCCAATTATTTTTGCAAATTTTTCCTTTTCTCCTTTGTCACCCTTTTTCTCAATAAAAATGATAACTTTGTCATGTTCTCATTTATAGCCCAGCAATTGTTTCGAACAATAACGCCATAATAAGCTTCCCAATAAAGAAAACAGTTGCAAATAACTCAACTGGGCACCAACTTACTACAGACCCAACTATTCTACACAAGACACACACACAGAGGAGTGATCGGGAAAATTTTCTTAGAGCTCATTAACACAATTTGAAAATAAAATAAGAATCAAACTTCTTTAAACACTTTGCATTTTTAGTTTTGCTTGGATGATTCACCTACAACTTCATCATTTGTAAATTGTAATAAAATGGAACGTCGTGATGATAAAAGAAAGGTAAAGAAACTACGTATACAGCAGAGTCTAAGGCAATATAGCATGATGTAGCCGCACCAATATACATCCAAGGCATGCAAATTACCATTCACATTGATCCACAAGTCAGTTTTCAACAAATAGGGTTCTTGTGGAAATCACTGGTCGGGATCTTTTAAACGAGTATATCATCAAAAAAACCAAACAGAAAAAATGGTTTCCATATACATTGAAGCACAAATCCCGATATTTGTAGGGGAAGAATGCCAAATGTGCAGAAGTTCTCTTTAATAGTGTTTGTCCAAAACTTATAGAACAAAATCCGAATAATCATAGAGCAAAATACTCAACATCACAAGTAAAATTGTAATTTAACAATGGACTACCAAAGTTCTCACAACAGTGAAAGACAACTAAACAAATAACAAGTTAACAGCCAATAAAATATAGTATTCAAAACACAGTTAAAATGTAACAAGAAATCTTACTGCTGCATCAACAAAGCCTTCAGGCCGTCTAATTTTCAAGACAGAACTGGAGAAGAATCTGCCGTTAAAAGAAAGAGCTTTCGTGGCATCCTCAGCTGTAAGGAATTCCACAAGAGCATGGCCCTTCTCTTTGTTCATCTACAATTAAAATCCACAGGAACGGTTAAAAAATTTAGAGAAAACAATTACTAACACACCTAATACTTCTGTTATCTTCCTTCTATAACAAAACAGGAGATAAACGGCTAATATAAATTAAACAAATTATCAACTTACATGGCAGCCAATGCATGGTTGTGGACCCCGAATACAATCACCTAAAGACAGCAAGAAGTTGTTGAGGCATTCCATTAAAGATTTATCAGAAACTGAATCTGGCAAGTTCTCTACATAAACCGTCCTCAAAGACCGAGTTGCTTGAGATAGTTGCACGGTATCAACGGTGACATCCTTTGCCGTTGATACACTACTTGGCAAAACTCCAAAGAGGGTTTCTGCAGCATTTGGTGTTACAGGAACAACACTAATAAATTCACGTTCAGTTGATACGGTTTGATGTAAAGACTGAAAATCAGAAATGACATCAGAACTGCCAGTTCCTACAGGTGGGAAATCCCACCCAGCATTTTTCCTCTCTGGAGACCTAGGGGTGGGTGAAGGAGTCTTAATAGCCGCTTCAGATCTTCTTTTCCTTGGTGAATACCCACCAAGACGGCTTCCACGGCCACCATTACGCCAGCTTTGGTTGCTTGTATGTCCCCCGTTGTTGGACACTCTGCTCTTATCAACATCAAAATGATGCCTCCTATCCTTTGAGACATGCAATGACGACTCTCCATGTTCCCGCCCGTCGTAAGTACGTTTGGGCGCTCTTGGTGACAAGGAATTGGACCTATCCCTGGACCTGAATTCTCTACTCCTTGATCGTCTCCTCTTCTGACCGGATCCCTCGTAATGGGATTTAGAAGTATCTTTCTTCCTATCTTTCCTCTCTGCAGGGTCAGGATTGTATTTGCCCGAATCATGTTTCTTTACAACACTCTCTATCTCCAACGTATCCCTTCCATCCTCTATACCTCTGTGTTTTCTTTTGCTTTCTCTTTCAGATTTCATTCTCTCGTCGTCTAAATACATCTCTTTCCCACTTGATTTATCAACATGATTCTTTCTAGTTTCGTTGTCATCCCTCAAACGCTTCTCATTACTACTTCTATGGTGACTCTGCTTATCACTCTTGCGTTCTGTTACTCCACCCGTTTTATTGTCACCCCTTGGACGCTCCTCATCCCTGGTATTACGGTGACTCTGACTTTCATTCTTCCGTTCCTCGTCTCTGGTTCTGTGTCGACTCTGATTTTCATTTTTCGAATGCTTCTCATTACTACTTCTACGGTGACTCTGCTTTTCATTCTTGCGATCTGTAACTCCACCTGACTTACTGTCATCACTAGGATGCTCCTCGTATCTGCTTCTGTGGTGTCTTTGTTTTTCATTCTTGTGGTCTTTAACTCTACCAATCTCATTAGGTAACTTATCCTTCATTTTGGTTTCTAAGTCATGACTCTTCTTCTCTCCAACTTTGACTGAACTTTGTTCCTTTAAAGAGGTAGCTTCCTCCTTCCTAGACCTTTTCATAGTATCCTCTGTATCCTTCTTTGCAATAACATAAGAAGATACCTTACCATGTGCAGACCTTATATCGTGCTCAGGATGGTCAGAGACACTTTCAGCAATGTCTTGCCTCGACAAGTCTCCTGGATCAGCTCCCACTGTGGCATCTGCAGTCGATTTCTTGTTCTTCCTTTTGGTCATAATCTCCTCCAAACTTAAAGGTCTGGTTCGAGCAGCACTACCTTCATAGGCACTAGCCCCAGAAAGCTCTTTCCCATTGCCATTTCTTTCCTTTTGCCGACTACTTCTGGTCATCTTGCTCGGGTAAGAATAAAAACTTTCGAAACAGCTCAGAGATAACTGATGGTCAAGCCATCTGCCAAAAATAATATTATTGAGAACACCCACTCTGAAAGAAAATATACAAGATAAGTACCAAAACAAATATTTGGTCAGCCCACCAACCAATCCCACTGGATTCGAGAAGTTAAGAAACCTTCAACAGTAATCAATCTTATGTAAGTAGTTGTCCATGAGGAATAAGTGTTTTACCCCACAAAAAATCCATTCTAATAAGTACACATCAAATAATGTTTAATTCAGCTATGGATGTCTTTGTGATGAATTTAGAGTATTAAATGATTCATTTCCAATTAAAAATGTGGATCCACCTTAAAAATTCAAATTAATTGTGTTAAAACATGTTTTTTGTCTTGAATTACAAGTGTATTATATATTTACCCAAAGGAAAAAACTGAGTGCATACGAAATCAACAAAGTATTCCCATGATTTTTTTTTCTTTCATTTCACCTAGAGGTTGAGGTTGGGTGAGAACTGAGAAACAAAGCAATGTGCGCCAAAAATCGAAAATACTACATTAATATTAACAACCTATATTACGATATAATCAGCATATAACAATGGCTCAGTGAGAAACAAAGCAACAACACTACTTATCTAGTTATCTGAACCAAAACCAAATCACTCTTTGATTTTGATTCTACAGCCAACCTTTCCAACAAAGTTAACAGATACTCTATTAGTAACAAACAACTCTGTACAACATCGAAAATACGACACACCATATGCACCCAGATACAATGAATTGCAACACATAAATAAAGAAGTAACAAGATAATCTACAGATTTCCAAATGTTATTAGGTTAAGACAGTGCTTCTTCTTTTTTTTCTTAATTTTGTCGAATTCAAGAATGAAAAGTAATTCATACCTTTAGCAATTAGTAAGTGCAATTTGAAGATTCTTCCTGCTATAATCCTTTAGGTCATTATTAGAGCTAAAGAGAAAGAGAGACGACGATGGACGATTACCTTCTTTCGCTCGAAAGAGAGACTGTAAAGTGATGGTGTTGTGGTCGTGTTGATGGTGTGGCTGGGTTAGGGCTTTTGATTGAATCCGTGGCTGCCAATTATGGTGACACTGGGCCCTCGCCCAGGCCCATTGATGAATCTCACAAAGCCCTCCAACTGTTTAGCCCATCAAATTAGTTACTATTTCAGAAAACGGCCACACATCACCGTGAACAGACCTCTAAGCCCATTAGCCCAATATGTAACATGGTGAGTTGGTGACCAATGAAATAAAATTGCAAGGTTGAGGTTCTCACTTCTCAGGTTCAGGCATGGGATTCCAAGCCACTGAGATCACTCAATTAAATTTATTTTTCTTATCAAATAAAGAAAAAATGATTAGCAGAAAAGATTTGGATTCTTACCAATTGATATGACCCTTTCCAAGTTTCCATACCCAGCCTTGAGTGGCTGGGAGTAATAAACAGTTACAATAGTACATGGCATGAAATGCTTATGTATAAGGCATATTAATTATTGTTAAGTATGAGTTTGATGTATATGGCATTGAAGATATTTTGTTGTATACACTTTACTCACAAAGCTTGTGAAGACTGAAGAATCACCCCAGGACATACACAATAATGTTATGATACATACACAGACAAACAACTTATTGTTAATATAGATAGGGAGACTTTGGTGAAGTGTATCTCTATTGTTATTGTATATCATTATTGAATTGAATTGAGTGAAGAAGAAGATGGCGAGAGTAATGAGTGAGTACTTTCATGAAGAAACTGGTGCAAAAATGGTGGATGTGGTTGTTTCCAACAATGAAGAACTAATTAAGTTTGAACCAAAGGTGATGAATGAAAATGTATATGTCTACATTGTTGGGGATAGCTTGGTTTCTTCTGTTGAGGAGGAAAAAATAATGAACAATTGCATCAACTTTGACTACAACTACATGGGTGTTTACAAGGAGAAGGTTCCAAAAGAGAATGTCGCAACAAAAGATGAGATAACAAAGACATCTGGAACTGAAGAAGGATCAGAGAAGAAGGAAGACAAGTGATTCGTAAAAGGAAGGTGGGTTTAATGCAATAATTAGTATGGTGTACGTTATTGCTTAGTAATAGTGGTGTTAGTTGTCAAGTCTTAATAAGTCTTAATAGTTGAAGACTTGAAGTGTCTGTCAAGTCTCCTCCCCTTGAGTTTGGTTTGTCAGTTTGTCTAATGATTATTATGGGTTTTATAATATGAATGAAGGTACTTTTTATTTGATATTTTGATGTTAATAACTAGCTAAGTAGATGGACTTGGACGATAATGTTTTTCTTCTTTTATAAGAATATTTCATCCCTTCAAACCTGCGAAAAACACTGTGAAATCTGATAAGTTACAATAGATTTATGCCTAGAAGAGTGTTAGCTATAAATAATAATGTTGTAGTCTACCCAAAAAT
>JABWDY010019528.1:42403-56094 GCA_013358455.1 Thalictrum thalictroides | reverse complement strand
AACACAAAGCTCTAACAGCGTGCACCGAGTTTATTTACGCATGAGGAATCATAATGGCAATACGGTTACTATACTTAATGGAATAGACCCGACTTTTTCGTGTTTGAAAATCCTTAAGGCTTTTAAAGAAGATCAAAATTACATGGGTGAAATTGTTCAAGATTCTGAGTTGGGACAAACAATTCAAGTAGAGGGAGACCTTTGGAAATCTATTGCAATGTTTCTCTTCGAAGAGAAGATTGCAATTTTAAGGCAAATTAAGGTTCATAGACCAAAGAAGACAAAACAGGAATGTGACCGTTGAAAATGATCTAATTGGCCAAGAAAACTTATGTACTCTTCATGAGGAAGACAATCCTTATTACCATGGATGCCGTATGGCAAAATATTTTTTCATTGAAATAAAATCTCTGGCTGGGGCCTGCCTACCCACAGCTTGCTTTCTGCAAAAATAAATAAAAAATGAACATGAATATACTTTTAAGTTAAGTTCACTAAGGGTCTAAGGTACGCATGCATGGTATGTAATATTAGTTGACTTTAAAGGCTGGTAAACTGGTTATTAAAGTGACTTCATATTCTCCACTTTGACCTGTGATGTTTGGAAGCTTTGGCGCCTACTTGTTGCATCTTAAAAAGTGGATTGAATGGGTATGGACTGTTTTATTTCCATTTTGTCTGGACTGGTAGATTGTTATCGAGTATAGATAGTTGGGCAGCAAAGAGAAACACAATACAATGTAAAATGTGATAACATAGACTCTCCTTAGTTGGAGTATTAATAGAGAAATTACTAAATTACCTTCTTTCCAGATTCAATGTTCATGATACGGAGAATTCTTTCACTCCTAAACCGCTACCTTTTATCTGGTCATGATTGAGTTTGTTCATGTTTTAGGGTTTACACTCTAGTGGACTGGACGAATCACTTGAATTGGCATGGAATTGGATGCTAAAGTTCAAGGACACATTGTACCCGATAGCATTTCAGGTGACCAATCCTTGTATCGCAGTTCTTTTTAGATTTCTATGTAGATTTTGTTGCATGAGCTGATATTGCATAAAAAAATCCTTAAAGCCTGGAAGCGATGGCATTAGATTGCTGGCTGTGAAGTTTGTTGAAGGAATGATTCTTCTCTATACTCCTGATCCAGACTGTTCTACAGAATCACAACCTCATGAAGCTTCTGATGGTAATTTTAACTACTTATGATATCCATATCAGTTTTAATGTAAGATAGGGCGAAGTTCGTAAATGTTATGGCCTTGCTTCCTTTTAATGCAGGACAAACATTGGGATTCGATATATCATGGCTGCGTGGTGGCCATCCATTACTTAATGCTGGAGACCTATCAGTAGAAGCCAGTCAAAGCCTGGGTCTATTGGTTGATCAGCTTAGGTTTCCCAAAGTAAAATCACTCAGCAACTCAATGATTGTTGTTCTCATCAAGAGGTATGTAGGTTAGCTTATTTTTCTGTGTTAGTAGTTTTTTCTGTGATAGAGTTATTTAAGCATTCTGCTTTTACATAGTCTGCCATGCCTCTTGGTTTTCTGTTTCTTCTGATGCTGTGATTGTTGACACCAGTTATGACAAGTAAAGCATCCATTTCATATTATCAAATACCAATGACCTTTTTTCTTTCTTCTCGGAGACTTGGATGTATGCTTGCTTGAGAGCAACTCACATTATTTTAGTTTTTGAACATGTCCTAATGGTATATATGATTGATTGGTCGTATATTTGTATTCTACACTTTTTTCGAGATGTTTTGCAAATTGAAACATACAACGTTTACCCCTTTTTTGAATAGTAGTAAAAAATATGATGTGAATATGTGATGCATGCCAAATGGCGTGCTTTTTGCACATATATATCGAGCCATGGTGCTTCCCTCTTAATATGAATGCCTGACACAACTGATAACTTTCAACTATCTACTTGGGTCTTCAGTTTGGTTACTTTTCACTTGATTCAAAGTGACCCTAGGATTTTTGGACAGTTGAATACATACTAACCAAGGTTAGACATATTCATTGTAAGGTTACATTGTGGAAAATCATCTTCACCTAAAATTTGCATTCCCAACTCCCCGTACAGCCTAGTTAGTACTGTATATTGACTCCCCGTGGTATATGTAAATAAAATTACATTTATCTGCAAAAGAAAAAAAAAAACTATAAATAAGAAATAGATTTAATGCTCAATGAAAATATAGTCACTTAGCCAAGGGATAAAGAACATAAGATTACACATCTGACATATCCATTAAGTCTACTTGTGTAGATACATTATCTTAATACTCACTTCATCAATATGCTACCCAATTTGTGAAACTTCTCCCGTCTTATTATCCTTGCAGCCTTATCCATTGAAAAAGCAATTTTAGTGGATATCGCTGATATTCATCAGTAAGAGTCATAAATAGTGGCGAAGATCTCATGGTATAAATTTTGATAAGTCCTGGTGCGAGGGTTCAAATTCTTTCTCACTGACATGGAGTATGAGAATATATATATATATTTTGCTGAATAAAACTTTTATTGATTTAGAAATAGTTTACAAGCAGCAAAAAGACAGGTTGAGTGAGAGAGTTCCTCACAACCTTAAAAACAAGAAGAAAACAAAAAGAGCCAAACCCCTATTTACTGTCTACTAAGACAACAATAATCCATCCCAATTGGTTGTCTAGCAAAGAGCTCCTAAAAAATGTACCTGTGAAGGGCAATAGTACTATGCTTTTTTGCGTTTGAGATTTCAAATTGGAGTAGCTTTTGATCCAGAATTCATTTTCTGATAAGATTGAGTTCCATGGAAAACTTTGGAGGAGATCTTTTGAAAAAAGATCCATAATGAATATCAATATGAAAAAAAGGTGACTTGTACAGTATAAAACACATGGCTTTAGGCATACATTAGATGTGCTGCTATGTTTTGAGATGCCATTATGTAGCTGAGGCAGGTGTGCGGAAGGCATGCTAACATCAAGTCCATTAAGTTGTAAGGTAGTGGGTATATTAGAACCCATGCTTCATATAATTGAGGTCTTCGGGTGATAAGAGGGTTGTAGAGTATTAGCTACTGGCTGATCTTTACATGTGATGTAACACGTCTATTATATTCATGAACCTTTTGATTAAAAAAAAGACACGTCCTTAAGGATGTCGAAGGCATCACACTAACATGTCTTAAAAATTTGATTCCATAGGTTAGGGTGACGAGGGTCAAGGGCAGCCGGTAGTGTTAGTTTGTGTATCAATGGATTGTACCAATGTTTGTATTTATTTTTTTATTTATGGTATCTTTAAAATAGTCCTAAGAGAAAAGAAGTGAGATAAAGAGAATCACACAACAACCCGTTGAAACTACATATAAACATTTGAGACTAAAACAATCTAATCATCCCATAAAGTCATCTACTCTGATTTGCTTCAATGGTGGTTTGCAGAAAACGAAACTCCATTCAGCATACTGTACTTGATTGAAGTGAATATCTGCTCCAGTCATGGCTTTGTTTTTGAATTTTCTCTAATTCATCTCAAGCCAGATGCCCCAAATGTACACCAGCGAAGATACATGGGTACATTCCATCCAGTGAGAATGCACCTATTGTACCATTTTTATTAACTTGTGGACCTAAAAGTTGTCTAGAACGACTCCCATATTTTCCTCTTGTAGCACATAAGCATTTATTTACTAAGCACTTACCCTTCTTCTTGAGATTGTTGGTTTTCAAGGTCCTTTTTCAAAGAGCGGCCGCCTTATAGTGATCCACATTCTCGTAGTAGGAAAATTGTTGTTTCCAATCTGCTGCTGCTGAATTCATTCTGTTTAAAATTCTATCAAACATTGACTTAACACAAAACAGCTCATCAGGACCCAACTATCTTCTCTTATAATTGGGAACTGTAAAGCATTGCAACCAATTAATAAGTTCAAATGTAAATTCAGAGTTCTTACAAAATTTCACGAGTTTTATATGCAAATATGAAAAACTTGCTAGTTACAAGTGAGTTGGACTGTTGTTTTGTTAAAATGTTTTTTTTGTTGTTACCGCTATTTAGGGTACCTGTTCTTATACATGTTCATTGTTTTCCAATCTGATGTTAATTATCAGTCTTTCAGCAATTGCAAAGAAAAGGCCTGCTTTTTATGGGCGCATTTTGCCAGTTTTACTTGGTTTGGATCCACCAATGTCTGTAATCAAAGGAGTCCGGTTCGCTGGTGTACATCACACTCTAAGAAATGCCTTCCTTTCCTGCTTAACATGCACAAACCCAGGTGCTGCACCGGTATATCTTCTGTCTCTTACTGTAATGTTATTTTTTTTTTCCTTTATGGATAATATCTCTGTTGCTATTTCTAATTAATGTAAGACGTCGATTCATTTTGCTCATTAATTGGGTTTACTCCATACATGTTTGTATATTTCATTTAATTCTGTTGCTATTTGTTGTGATTATTTTGGTGGTGTTATTTTTTAAAATGTATGGTGTCTACATATTGTTTAGATTTTGGTTTCTGTAAGCCTCCTCAGCCTATATTGTAAAAGTGTTTTTGTTGCTATTTATAACATTTTTCACTTTAACCACGTAAATGATGTGGATCATAGCTAAAATCCTTGTAATGAGGCTCATTACAAAGACTAAAAATGATTGGATCACTGAATTCCTAACTGAACTATGCAAATTATCTGTCCACTTATTTCATGCTTTAGCTACGTCTATGTTGTATATGGCCAGTCGACATTATTGGTGTCACTGTCCAACTTGTTTGATTCAGATGCAACTTGTAGGATACATATCACAATGATTATGAAACGAGTCAAATCTTACTAGAATCAGAAATTAATGGAATCCAAGTCGAATCACAAAACTTGATGGACCCACTGAGTGTGAAGTGATTCCATGATTCAAGTGTGAAGGTAAGTTTCAAGGTTGAAGAGGTATTTCAAAGTCTTCCTCGATTGTATTTTGAATGATGTTGTTTCTGCAACATCTCTGCAACTGCTATTGCTGGGTACCTTCTATGTAGTTCATCCGTTCTCTCAAGTCTTGTTACTATCTGTTGGCTGTAGACAAGAGTAAATTTGATTGTATATGGGTACTGCCGTATATGTATCTATCAGTTTTGGTTAGGTATTGTAGATTTAGGCCGATTTACATATTTCATTTGAGATGCATCAATTGGACAAACCCAATTGACTCATATTTTTTGCTGATTGCTCGAAACTGACAGCAGCCCATTTAAATATAAGCTTGTATACTTTCTTAGTATTACGATTTTTTAATGCTATACTGTGAAAATATTTGATATCATACTGAATAATAGTTTCAGTATACAGTATACGGAACTTTCTAGGCTTTCATAAATCACGGTTTGTTATGATTCACCATTAACTTATAATGGAGGACGATTCCTTGTATGGTTCAGGAGTTGACAACTCTAGTTGTAAACAATTCCCGGATATTACCTCTTCTTACCATCAGGGCTCTTGCCTATAAGTCTTTGAAGATTTACCTCTTAGATCGTTAAAATCTATACTTTGCGGTTATTTTTTATTTTTGTGCACTTAAATGCCAATGAATTTACGATTACAATTTTTTTTTGCATTACAACCTCCTTGTTATCTTGATACATTAAAAGTTATATGCAGTTGAGTACAGCCAGCAAGTAATTTTTTATTTTGTGAAGTCCAATATAGGGAGGGGAAATTTGTCTTTAATGGTTTTCTACCTGCAGTGGCGCAATAGATTGGTTAGTGCCCTAAAAGAATTGAAAGCTGAAGATTTGGCTGACCAAGCTGTACAAGCTTTGAAGACTTCTGGAAGTATGGAAGATGGAGCAGGCGAGGCGTATCTGGTTAAGGTATCGGTCTTATGACTGTATTCATTTGCAGTGTAAGCCTGTGGGTAAAATTGATTTTTTGGTTGAATGTTGATGTTCAAATGCAATTTTTTAACTATGAACTGATATGTATGCAGGAAGAAAAGTCCTTTGTCAACGCATGTGATGCAGTAGAGGTTGACCCAAGAAAGAAGAGACCTTTAGTTCAAAGCATCAGTGACCTGCTTGAAGACAATGACTTGTCTGGAAAACGATCTAGACCAACAGCTCTTGTATCAGAACAGTCAGATGGAGTTACGAGTCCTAATTTAAGTCACGGAAGCCTTCCTGCGGTTGGATCAACATCCTCTGGAAAGGGAGATACTGTACAGCAACTTGGTGCTATGTTTGGTGCATTGGTTGCTCAAGGTGATAAAGCTTCTGGATCATTAGAGATTCTGATTTCAAGTATCTCTGCCGATTTGCTAGCTGAAGTAGTTATGGCTAATATGCAATATCTTCCTCTCATTTCTCCAAAAGCTGAGGAAGATGGAGATTCTGCAATCTTGAATTCTAATTCAAGTATGGGTGGTGTTAGTACCCATCCTACGCAGCCATTTTCACTTCTTTCAGAAGTTGCTTCACTATTTAGTGGTTTTCCACAGATAGCACCACTTCTTGATGCTCAAGCGGCAAGATTACATGATGTCCCTGTATGTTATTTTTTCTTTAAATTTCTTGAACTCCCTACTCAATATGACATTCTTATATTCTTATATTCTGGATCTTCTCTTTTCTGCTCTTTTTAGAACTTTGGTCTTATTTTTCCATGGCGGTCAACGTGTTTGGGTTTTGAAATTTTAGTTTATTGAGAGTTCATCATCACTTATTAACACTGCAGAAACAAAATTTGCAAGCGGAAAAACCAGCCATGACTGTGCTTGAGATTGGTGTTGATTGTGATAGCGCAAGCAATGCTGCTGAAGCAGTGACATCTATTAACGTGTCTCCTCCTTCCGATATTAATGTTCCATCTGTAAAGGAGAATGGCAATTCAGCCTTTCAAGTAGAAATGCATGATGTGGGTACTCTAGATTATGGTATACCTGGTCTTGATAGCATCCACAGTGGTGGCTCGCCAGAATCACTTGATGCTTCTGATCTTGCTTCTGGTGGTTTACCAGAGTTAAGCCAGGATCAAATAACAGGCTTAGATCCTCTGGTTTCTGTTTCATATGAGGCAATGCCTGCTGATAGGTCAGAGGAAATTAGCCTCAACGAAACTGTTTCAGATGTCAACAGTGTGTCGTCTACCACAACTACTTCTGCTGTTGTGTCCAGCCAATTTGTCCTTCCAAAGATGTCAGCACCGGTTGTCAATCTTACTGATGATCAAAAGGATGATATACAAAGAGCGGCATTTATACGCATCATTGAGAACTATAGTAGGATATCAGTTTCTGGGGGGTCCCATTTGCGCTTTTCTCTGCTTGCTTGCCTGGGTGTCGAGGTAATTATCTTTACAAACTGTATATTATTATTTGGAAGTTCTGTTTTGGTGAAATGGTTGCAACCCTTTCATTTTACTTGTTGTTTGATTAAAATTTATGATTTTTGCTGCTTACTTGATGCAAAGTAGCATGAGGAAGGGAAAAATACCAACCTATTTCAGAGTTAGTTAAAACATGCAAATCTAGGTTAAAATAAAGTAATAAACATAGCTCGGCTCCAATTAAGGTTTCTTTGTTGTTTTATCGCTTGAATGTATTTCTGTAGTAGGTCAAATAATACAATACATATTTGCTAAACTCCTACTACCCCCTTAGCAAGGCACTATGGGAGAAATGGTCCTAATAGTACAAGACCACCCAGATTTTGCATACTTACGACTCTAGGACATGCTAAATATGTATGGAACTTGGAACTTTGATTCCCACATCCACAATTCTTGCAATTCCCCTATACGAACCATACGAAAGTTCATTCTCAGTTAAAATTGGTGAAATTCCCTTTAGGCTAATGTTATAGAAAGCAAGCATGAATATCCTGGGATGGATTCAGGTTCCCATAAATTGTTCCTAAAATATAGGTGAAAAACCCTGATTTCAGAGGCCGAGAATATCAAAATAGCGTGAACCAAAAATGTTCTAAGACGCAAGTTCTCTTCGATTTTATACTGCTTGCGTGTGCAGTTGTTGCTTTCTCTTTTCTATGCTCCATTTGTTTATGTATTAATGTTTCAAATTGCTACATTTGACTTGCTGTCAACCCTTTTATAGATATCTGTGACTGTGTATGCATTATTTTTTTCGACATGATATTTCCTTTTTTGTAGTTTATACATTTCTTATGTATTTGTGTACTATATTCTTATGCCCTTTCTGCAGTACCCATTGGAGTTGGACCCATGGAAGCTTTTGCAAAAGCATATTTTGTCAGACTACCTAAATCACGAGGTAATTGCTTGTTACACGGAATTAATGGAGAGCTGGGGAAGAGCAATTTTCAATTTGTTTTAATTATCTTGCTCATTTTAATAAGTGCAAATTGGACATACTTGCAGTGAGAAAAAAATCGTAATCTTGAAAGTTTTATAGATAGTTGATTAGTCTTTGATTGACATTATGCGAACTACACTTGGAAATTAAGGTGTATGTACTTGTGATATTTTAATTTAGAGATACTTACGCAGCTTATGAATCATGATAAGCAAACAAATTAGTGTGCTAATGGTCTTCTATTGATGCTACTGAACATTGTTGTTTATTTTAATTTAGAGATACTTATGCAGCTTATGAATCATGATAAGCAAACAAATTACTGTGCTAATGGTCCTGTATTGATGCTACTGAACATTGTTGTTTGACTAACAAATAATAATATAGAACCCGCAAAAGGTCAAGACCGACTTTAGGCGAGAGAGAGGAGTTTACAGCCCCACCCGATGCATAAGAGACTCCTATAGGCGATCAATAATCAAGAAAAGTCGATAGAATTATCTGCTTTTACGACAAAAGGTCTTATTGGAATTCTTTACTAAAAGAAACAAAAACAAATCTCTGCACAGCTGCTGAGTTGACTCATGCAATTAGAGGCTTGCGGTGTTGAAATAGTGAACTTCAACAGTTTTCATAGTTTGCTGAATTTTCTTTTGCGATTTAATTTAATATCTCTGTGACTGAAGTGAACTAGTGAAGTTGTACGATTCATAAGTTGAAAGTGTAAGTGTCTGTCTCGTGGTTGAAAAGATACTACATTTCCAGCAGTGTACTGGCAACACAGACTTAAAAGTGACAAAGTTGAGGGAGATGTATAAATTTTAGTTATTTAAAAGAGAAAAAAGACAATGAAACAACAATTTGTTATAGAATTACAATCAAATCCCTTCATCCTGGAACCGAAGCGTAAGGTTACTCCTCACCACTCACCAGATATCCTAAAATTTGGTAAAACAGTTTGAGTCTCCTTGTCTTTTATGTGAGATGTGTTTAATACTGCTAACTTAATATTCAGCTACAAACTTCATACTGCGAAATCTTTATTTGATGTTGTAGATGTGCACATTGTAATTATCAATTCCTTTCTGCACACGTTATCTGTGAATTGTTTCATGAGTTACGAACCTAAGCTCCCTTATCGTTTCTCTTGATTTTCTGTTTTGGAATCTTGATGGTAAGGGTTACGTCGAGAATCTATGATTCAAGGGTCATTGCCAAGAGAAGTATGATGTGTGCCTTATTGAGGTTGGATATAAACTTTTGGACTTGCTAAATAATAACAAAACTGAATTTATTTTTGTGAAACGAGTCAACCGACCAACCTGTCCTTTTTTAGCCAGTTATAAAAAGGAGTCCAGTTTAAGTAAAAAGCGTTTCTAGTATGATTGGCCCGCTGCAAAGTTTAGAAACTTATACCGTATAGAAAGAATTTTTTGCTGAATAATTTGTGAATTTACTGACGATGGGTTCAGGTGATGCCTCAACATCAATCACACCTCTTTAATTATTTTTTTTAAGAGGAAATCAAACACCTCTACAATTTTGTTCGATGAAATGGTCATGTTGTCATCGGTAGAGGGGAAAACAGTGCTGGTCTTAGTATGCTTGGATATTCTAAAAATCCCAACCTTAGTGGTGACTGTAGTCATTGCATGCAGTCAACATCTGAAGAATGCCATGTTCCTTAGAGGTTTAGCTAATTCTGTAAAAACATAGTGAAGGTAGATAGAAACTAAACCAACCAACTTCACTTCATATTGGAAGCTATCAATATATATTGACTATTAAGGGAATCTGGAAATGAGTCCTTTCAGGATGCATCTTCCTTTTGTGGTGTTAATGTTCCATTATTTATTGTAATTCCCTTCTTATCTTAAATTTGATGTATGTTGATTCTTTGCTGACAGTAACTATTGAATGTCTTCAGGGACACGAGTTGACAATACGTGTCCTCTACAGGTTATATCGAGAGTCGGAACAGGAACAAGATTTCTTTGCGTCTACCACTGCTACTTCAGTATATGAATCATTTCTTCTGATTGTGGTGTGCATTGATCCTTAAAGTCCCATTTTGTTGTTTTTTGTAACTCTAAATTCTTGTCTAAAGTTATTCTTTTTGCAGGCGGAAACCCTTCGAGATTCTTTTCCAGCTTCTGACAAATCTTTAAGCAGATTGCTTGGGGAAGTTCCTTGTATTCCAAAATCGGCATTCAATTTATTGGAATCTTTGTGCTCGCCTGGACACAGTGAAAAAACTGACAAGGAGTTACAAAATGGTGATAGAGTTACTCAAGGACTCAGTGCTGTATGGAGCTTAATCTTGCTTAGGCCTCCCATTCGAGATGTTTGCTTGAAGATTGCATTACAGGTTAGCAAATTTATCTTTTTGTTTCTGTTACATAATTTATGTATATGTCAGATGCTCTTTTGCCCTGGAAAGATAGGAAATTTTGTTTTAATATGTGTAACAGAGGCATTTATCGCATCAATTTTAAATCGCTATAACACAGTAAGATAAACCTATCCGAGATTGAGGTCCACATAACTGTAGACAGTACCCCTACAATCTATCATAGGGTTTGGGGGGATTTTTCATCATTTCCCCTTTTTTTGCTCCTTTTTGTATGATTACAGAAAACATGTTCCACCGTGGTTCTTCAAAACCATCCTTGCTTGCGAGGATAAGGATTAGGAGTCCTAGGATGGATATCTGTGCAGGCATGCGATTCAGCAATTCCATTACCGTGTTCTCACTTTTCCTGACGACCTTTAGAAACTCCTGGATTTCTTGCTCTGTTACCCCTTGCTTTACTCGGACCGGGCTTAGCAAATGCTTAACACTAAACAAATAGTATCCCGTGTTGACTGTTAGAAAGAAGCTACTTGAGTTCCGTGCAAACAAGAAAACTTGAAGCTACTCGAGTCTGAGCAATCTGTTTTGATTACTAAAATAATTGAAAACTTGAAGCTACAAACATATAAAGTACTTCATGATTGTAAGCACCTTGTGATAAAGAAAGTCAAAACTTGTGATTAAGCTATGGAAGTGGAAGAAGAAAGGGAGGAGTCACCATCATTGCCAGATGAAGATAATATGATTCTTAGAACCTTTATGAGATTAGGCAATAAGAGGATTCATAAATAAAATGTGGAGAAAGATTGAGGATGCCAATGTGATGACTGGAGAAAAATTTCTTAGCCACGGGAGCAACCTCAAGCAAGAAGCATACTCAAATGCCTTGAAACTCATTTCGTTAGTGTATGTGATGGAAACTGTCATTTGATTGGACAACCACTAATATGTGAACAATTAAATATGGATTTATCATTTATTTATTTATGTATGTTTAAAAAACAGATGTTAATCCCCCTTTTTTGTCTGTATCTTTCCCTCTCACTTCACCTTAGAGGCTTGAAATCCTATTGATCTAGTATTGACGGAGACTCTCTTTGACCTGTCTACAGAGTTCAGTGCATCACATGGAAGAAGTACGGATGAAAGCGATACGCTTGGTATTCCTCTAGAGATCTTTCTCCTTATGAAATGCATCTCTTCGTCATCATTAACTTTACTAATCATGATCATTACTGGTTCTTTCAGGTTGCAAATAAGCTGTATCCTATATCAAGCATTACTCGACAAATAGAAAATTTTGCCACTGAAATGCTACTTTCAGTAGAGAATAGCGGGGTTACAGAGGGAATGGATGTCCAGGAATCAACAATGGAAGTACAAAAGGTATTTCTTTTTGTGCTTATTCCGATATGTTAAATAAGCTCGAATAGTATGCTTGCCAGCAAAGGAGTTAGTATTGATTGTAGTTTGTATTTTTCCCATGGTAATGAACATAGTTTGTATGCTGGGACCTAGGCTTGACTAATCTGTCTGGTTATAATTGTTCTAACTTGCTTTACGTGCAAACTGAAAGTTTTTTTTTTTTTTGAGTGAAGACAACTGAAAGTATTCATGAACCATATATCTGTTTGCATGTTGTTCATCATTAGCATTACTGAATGCGTTTTTAGTGTACTTGTCCATAATAGGTCCGAGAGAAATTTAAGAGTAGAATGTTTCTTTATCTGTTAGGATATTGTGTTTTGATCTATCTATGAGCTAAAGTGCGTATTAAGTATGTATATTGGAGTCCTTGTGGTGTGTCAATATGAAGATTACCAAGAGACTCAAGCCATTAAGACTTCATAATCAAGATTGGAAGTTGGTTTCCTGTTGATAAAGGTATGGCCATAAGTCTAAGGTTATTAGTAGTCTTTGTGGATCACATTTAGTTAGAACTTGTGCTACAAGCTTTGTAATTTAGGAGACATGATTCACCTAGTGTTTGAAAGACCCTAAAATTAAGCTGTAAACCTAGTATTGGGGGCAATGAAGCTCGATATAGAGGGGCAGAGGGCTGCTCAATCAGGGAAAGCCGAGACATGCATCATTTTTTAGCCTGATTGCCTTTGGAAAAGAAATTAAACTTCATTAGTTTTCTAAATTAATTGTTAAAACCCCCGAATGCAAATTGTCCCAAGTATCCTGGACTTCCTGGTCCTTCAGACCGGCCATCTGAAGTGTTTGAAATTTGGGCGTTGCAATCTTACAGATGAAGGTTACAGTTGTTGGGCGATCACCGCTTTTTTGTGCTATTTAATCATCCAACCTTTGTTCTGTTGCAGGAATTTTCAGAGGCCCTTACTGTTGCTCCTTATAATAATATTGTAGGGTGGTTTTTGGATATAGCATAATCTTATGCAGTTATTATTTGGAGACTAGAGATTCCATATCATCCAATTTTGGATGCTATCTAAACCGTTACTCTAGAAATATATTTCCTGTAGTTTCCAGGTCTCATGTTGTTTGACTTTGTTCCGGAATTGATTTCCATTAGCTTAGGGGTCTCTTTTAACTAGACAACATCATAATTAAATGTCGTTGTCTGTGCAGGATTCTGATTTGGAAAAGCCCACCAATGAACAGCTTTTGGCGAGCACTGCTCCAAAGGAAATAGCTTCTGATACTCGTCTTTCATCCTCATCTCCAAGTACCTCATCATCTTCGATTTCTGAGGCACAACGACGAATGTCACTGTATTTTGCTCTATGTACCAAGGTCCCACCCCCACACCACCTCCTCCTTTCCCTTTATAAGTCTTTTATGATCTATAGATTCAAAAGTGAAGGACAATTGTTCGTAATTTGTGTCCCATAAGTTTAATTGCAAGGTTATGTGAATTATATAACCAGTTAACATGGATTCATCCTCTTCTGCAGAAGCACTCCCTTTTTCATAAAGTTTTCGTAATATATAACAGCATACCAGAGGCAGTAAAACAGGTGTGCCTTTGAATATTTGCTTTATGATTT
>JABWDY010019470.1:0-11883 GCA_013358455.1 Thalictrum thalictroides | reverse complement strand
TAATGCATGCATTAGGGACACTGTTTGGTATAGCAGTTTTCATATTTTAGCACCTTCTATTCTATCCTAGGTGGATGCCTTTTTATCCTAGGTGGAGGCTATATTATAGATGTTGCATTGGAGATGCTCTTAGCTTCTATGTGTACTATTGCTCCCAAAAAATACAATGAAATCGATGTTGCACCTGAAGAAAGAGCCAGAGGTATTACAAATTTACAATTAACACTGCCAATGTGAGATAGAAAATCGACATTATGCTTTTTTTTTTTTTAAATAGTCATAATATATAAATAAAAAGGATTAAGGTTCATCCATATTACAGAATCGACATTATGCTCAAGTTGATTTTCTAATTTTTTTGAAATATCTCTAAAATGATTGTCCCTCTATATTTTGACATGGTAATGGGAATATCCTTTTGCCCAAAAATAATGATCAGGTCTTTGGGCCCAAAAATTGGTTCTGTTCTTTAGAAAATATTTCTAAAATATCCTTCTCACTGACATATGGTAATGGTAATGTCCTTTCCACGTAACCGTATCAGTATCAGAATATGGACTCTGGGCCCAATTTTTAGAATTAGTTTGGAAAACTTTGTTATTTTGATGCGTAATGTGTACGCGCGGCACCGATCAGAAAAAATTCGCAATTCCGCGTTCGGTTAGGTTTAATTCGCAATGAGAGTGCGTTGACTACGAAAAGGACCGCAACCCAATCAATATGTAAGAAGGCTGAAGCGGATAAGAAAGAGACAGACTTTGTAATACTGTAACTTGTTCGCGCGAGAAGGGAAAGTGTGCATTTCTAATTCGACGACTCACCATTCATTCATTCACTACTTTTATTACTACTAGTAATAGAAATCCATCTTCGTCTCTCTTTCTTCTCTTCTCTACTCTACTCTCTAGAGTGACTGATCGACTTCTTCAATAAAAAATGTCGAATTTCTCTTCGCAACTTCGTTTATCTTCTTCTCTACTCAAACATCTCAAACATCAAATCAATGCAACTTCATCATCAACATCAACATCTGCTGCTGCTGCTATGATGTTTGAGAGAAGATCTTTTACAACAACTGAAGGATCTCGCCCTACAATTGTTCATAAACGCAGTATCGACATTCTTCATGATCCTTGGTTCAATAAGGTATTATAAAGATTTCGATTCAGTTATTTTTTTTATACAGATCTCATTATTTGTTTCTATGTTGGAAATACAGGGAACTGCCTTTTCAATGACAGAAAGAGATCGTCTCGATCTTCGTGGTCTTCTTCCTCCTAATGTCATGTCTTCTCCACAGCAAATTGAGCGTTTCAGTATGTCTATCTTACTTATTCCTGTTATTACAATTAGTTTAGTTCATCTCAAGTTAATTATATACAGTAGTTTGTTTTTGCATTGTTCAAAGTTCTAGTTCAACCTTAGAATATTAGGTTGTTTGTCAGATCACTGTGTGATTAGTTCAATTTCCCCAATCTTTGTTTATTGCTGAGTTATTGAATTTAAATTATAGACGAAAAAAGCCACTAGACTGTTTTCTGAGAAGGACAATGTTTTGGGTCTATTAATTAATGTATGAAAATGTGCAGATTTAAATATATGTTTATGTAGAAAGAGGTTTTCCTGCTCTTTTAATTTATACATATTGTTCTGTTTGCAGTGGTGGATTTGAAAAGGCTTGAAGTGCACGCAAGAGATGGACCATCAGATCCAAATGCTTTGGCTAAATGGCGGATACTTAATCGGTTACACGATAGAAACGAGACTATGTATTACAAGGTATTATCTTTGTCATTGATTTAATACTTAGTTTCATTTTTCGTTCATATCTTTGTTGTCTTTCGAAAGAAGTATTTTATAATTATAATTAATGTTGATGGTGGTGTGTGTGATATATATATCACAGGATTATTTATCCTCATTTAGTTGTGGAGAACCTTCATGACATAAACAAGCATGACGTGTATATACTTCCACCCTTGGGGAACCTTCATACAAAAAATTCAATGCAGCAGGACAGAAGAAATTTATTGTCTCTTGAGGTAGATAGTTGATTGGAACAAGTGAATAACTAAAGGGAGCATTCCATCTCCTGAAAATTTTCCATAACAAGAGTATAGTTTCCCATGAGAACCATATTGTGCTATTAGATACGCCAATGTGTCTGACAAACTTACTTTTATAGACTTGTTTTATTATCCTTACTAAGCTTTGTAGACATGTGGTCATGAATCATTTTATTCATTCTATTAACTTTTTAAGATATGTGTGTATCATTGTATGTGAACATTTTATGGTTTCTTGACATGGCCAGGTTTTGATTGAGAACATCGAGGAATATGCACCCATTGTATATACACCCACGGTCGGGCTTGTTTGCCAGAACTATAGTGGTCTGTTTAGAAGGCCAAGAGGAATGTATTTTAGTGCAGAGGATCGTGGGGAGATGATGTCTATGGTCTATAATTGGCCAGCGGATCAGGTAATTCGCATGCTGATTAAGTATGAGTAGCACTTCTTCATTTGACGCTGATAGTCGCCAAGCACCTTCTGCAGGCTTTGGTACCATAATATCTTAGAGTTAGTAAAAAAACAATTATTCTTTTCTTTTTGGTGATGTATTATTATGTTTTGCTGTTCAACACAAATAACTGATGGATGGTAGTGTCTCTATCCTGTAATTTCTCTATTCTAAGTGATTGGAGTATTGCTTCTGCAATAACAGAGTGTTCTGTACCTCCTTTTGGTATACTAGAGAGAGCAAGCTGTCTCACAAATTTAAATTTCCATCCAAGATGACCACAAATCCCGTATAAGACATTATGAGATGGTCATCTTTTACTGGAATTATGTCTTATAAAGATGCAAATTCCTTGTTCTGTAATAGTGATACCGCTTTCAACCTTCCTTGAGGATAATATAGTTTATGGTGACAATAGGACTCGTTACCTGATAACACTCTACAGTTTAAGCTTTTGACCATACCTTCCTCTTGTGTAGGTTGATATGATTGTGGTGACAGATGGAAGCAGAATATTAGGTCTTGGAGACCTTGGGGTTCAGGGTATTGGAATTACAATTGGGAAGCTTGATTTATATGTTGCCGCTGCTGGGATTAATCCCCAAAGGGTAATATCTTGCTTTCTCTCGCCCTCTTCCTGCCTTTGGTATGTTTTGTTACAATGAGTTTTGATCAGGAAAACTTCGATTCTTTTCCTCCCACTGCAGGTACTTCCAGTGATGATTGATGTCGGAACTAACAATGAAAAGCTTCTGAAAGATCCATTATGTAAGAAATAATCTATAATTTTTGGTTTAGGTTTACAGTTATTATTGTGTCATTTGCCACCTTTATACATTTTATTCTTTTCTTGGGGTGATGATAATAGTACTATGTAATGTGTTGGATGCGGGCACTTGGGATCATAATTTATATGTCAACTTTGATAGAATTTGTCAGGTCTATAGAAGTCTGTGTGCTTGATGATTACCATGGTCCCCATAGTCCCCCCCTATATTATCAGTATTTTCCTCTATATCTTTTTGTAATGGAATATTCATGACCAGTGTGATTAAGTTTAATAGTGACAGGTTTCGATGAAAAAGTAGCAAGAAACAAACACCTGACTTAGCCCCTACGTAATTTTCAATATTGTTTTCTCGCTTTCTTCATGTTAGTGGAAGCCCTCAACATGTGGACCCAAATTAAGTACAGAATATATGACTTTAAGAGATCTTCTCAACTTCATGTCTTGTTAAACCACTGGGTATATGATATGTGAATCAGCATGCATTATTAAATGTTGATGAGAGCATATAGTATGACTTCTATGTGCTGCTCTTTCATGTAAGCTGTAATGTTAGATCTATTCTCTGTGCTCACGTTTTTTCCTTGTAATCAAATTTGGGTTCATTGCCAAAATTTATGCATTGAAGGCTTGGAGCATAGTCTATAGGGTTTGTTTCCCTTAAATTATAATGCTCAAATCTCGATAGAGTTGTTGGAGTATATAAAATTTTCCTATTTTGTGATCATATCCGATTTGAGTTTAATAATGTCATGGTTTATGCCTACACGCTGATACCATTTCCTCAAATAGACTTGGGATTGCAGGAACACCGCCTAGATGGTGAAGAGTACATTTCAGTTATTGATGAATTTATGGAGGCTGTTTTTACTCGTTGGCCACACGTTATAGTGCAGGTAATGTTAAACTGTGGGTTTGGTGTTAATTGTCTACTTTATGACTACTTGCAGATTTTTCATTCAGTTATTTATATTACAAATTTTCTGTATATTTGAATGAGAGCATTTGTGATTTTTATTATTGTCAGTTTGAGGATTTCCAAAGCAAATGGGCCTTTAATCTATTGCAGCGGTATAGGAATACCTATCGGATGTTTAACGATGATGTTCAGGTAAGGAGCAATTGCATTTTGTTATATTTCTATTTAAAGGAAAATATGCAGGTCAAATAGATATTGTTTAGTATATCTTTTTGTTTGAAAAGCTTAGCATCAGATGAATGAAGCTTTATAACATATAAATGAGCAATATGTACCATAAAACTTTAAGTCACAAATTCTTTCAAAGTGTTGAAGAAATGTGTAGTGACCTCGTGAATTATTTATGATTTGCATATATGATACATTCCATCCATTTTTTTCCCCATGTAACACATAATGAAAAGTTTCATAGAATTACCATGAATTTCACGAAATCGTCTTAATTCCCACCCAAACAATATATCTCCAAGTTCAAAGTATTTTTTTAAATTAACTGATGTGGAAGTTCAGATCAACTATCTGACTTGCTTATGAATCGTGTGTATTCATCAATTTAGAAGTATGCGACTTCCTTTTATTCATTGAAAATGGTATGTTTGCACTTTAATTGTGATGATGCGAGTAATCTAATGTTTATACTTGACAGGGAACTGCGGGAGTTGCGATAGCTGGCCTTTTAGGAGCCGTAAGAGCACAGGGAAAACCCATGATAGACTTCCCAAAGCAAAAGATCGTTGTCGCCGGCGCTGGAAGGTATGATATACTTTTATTTTATTAATTCGAAACTTCGAAGTCTAAATGGCGGTCTTTTGTTCCTCTCTATTAAAATCCTAATACTATAGTTGGGAGACTATTGCTGCCTCCCCAATCAGGTAATTGATACAAGCATTTTTATTTGTCTCTCAATGTTGCCATGGTATGGTGTAATCCGAAACAGTTTGATTTAACTGTTTTCCTTATTTCTCTGTGTAGAGAAAGAAGAATGTTTGGTAGTCTTATGTTCTCCTTTCTAAGTGTTCTTCTCGTGTATGATGTTCATATAGTTATTGTTATATCAGATGATATCAAAATTGGGAGACAACTGTTACTTACATAACCAGGTCATTGATACAAGTATTGCTATTTGAAATCTCTTTATTATCTTCAGTTTTGTTGGCTTGCTTTAGGGACAAGTTGGCTCATCAAATGATTATAATTATTTGTGTGGAATTGTGTTTTGGAATGGCCTTGTAATGTGGTATAACCCAAAAGTAATGCTGTAACCCAAACTCTTGCATAGTGGGACATCTCGTATATACCCACTTTATGGGTATATATATATCCTAGGATTATTACTTTTTATAAGGGTTATTGAGTTCAGGTGAATATGCAATCAGCTAATATTGTGCTCGATTATGTCGCTAATGTACGATTTTACATCATTTTATATATACGCAGTTCTCTCTACAGATTGAGTAGTATTTTATTTTAAAAGGTCTTGTCAACAAGTACCTTTGCGTTCCTATGTGTTAGTACCTGCCAGTCAAAATTTTGAAATCCTTGTAAATCTTTCTATTGCAGTGCAGGAATAGGAGTTGTTAATGCTGCAAGGAAAACAATGGCAAGACTGTTAGGAAATACTGAATCTGCTTTTGAAAGTGCTAGGAGTCAATTCTGGGTCGTTGATGCCAATGTGAGTATAATGCTCTCCAGATGTTAAGGCTATTCACCCATGAAAGCGAAAATTCTCTTTCAATCTGTTAGAATTAGTGTGCTGGAAATTTGAAACAGGACTTAGTCAACTTTAAAAAACTGTATTAGTATGAACGTATGCAAGTTAGAAAGAAAAAAAAAAGTTTTTAAGCGTGAGAATGGATGAAGATAATTATTCTGGAGTATACACTTATATTTTAATCACGTATGAATTAAAACTCCTAGTTTATACCCTACTCTATACCAGTAAGTATTGCACATTAGGTACTAACCTTGATGTTGAGAATGTTGGGACCTCAAAGCAAGATACTTCTCACCCATGTTCGTAAAGAGATTCTGGTGATGGGGGTTTAAAATAAAGCTATATCAGAATTCCGTGTCACAGCTAGCTCAGATGGCTCAATCTGACCATGTTAGTTTGTCCAAGATATCCTGCAAGGCTGTAAGAAATCAAAAACTACATACTGTATATGTAATTCACTAGTAGCAAACATATAGTATAAGGTATAAAAATTTGTTTTTTTAAACATGTGACAGAAAGAGAAAGTAATGTACTTTTCAACGAACTTTTTGAATTGTTCTGGCAGAGTTTTTTCAGTCCAAAAATGTGACAGAAAAAGTATTTTGTACGAAAGACACAGGGGACTGGAGACATGGCAACATGTGTTTGGAAGCACTGGCATGTCTGTATGTACCAGTTAGCGTGAAAATAATGAATAGCATAAGCACGTTATAACTTATAAATAAGTTTATATTTGTAGGAGTATGAAATATCATTAGACGTAGGCAATTTCCAGATATTTAGTTGGAACAAGATTCTAAGCATAATTTGGATAAGCCGTATATAGAAAGTTTAACATAAAAGTATGTTTATTATTGATTTTGATTCTGTTCACTACATTTTAGGTGAGTTAGTATTAATCCATGGCATATATGTAGACATGTTGGTGGTTAAATTATTATGTCAAATCTTTTGGAAATAGATTCAGCTATCTTGTCGAGATGAATTAAAATTTAATACCGTGGTTACTTTTTGAAGTGATCTTTCATTTGAATTTAGAATGCTGTTTTTACAATACTTTGCTGAAGATTTTCCCCTCTTATGGCATATGCAATGAAAGTTTCACCGTTCACCTTTGTGGACTTGCAGGGATTAATTACAGAAGAGCGTACAAACATTGATCCACAGGCATTACCTTTCGCAAGAAAGGCGAAAGAAGTTGGGCACCAAGGACTAAAGGAGGGGGCTAGCCTGGTAGAAGTGGTAGGTTTACAAGTTTAAAATGTTTTTTGTTTCTCAACTTGTCACTTCGTCGCACAAATCTGCCTTTAAAAGTTGAGGAACAGCCATATCATAGAAAAGGTAAACAATAGAAGTGTCTCACGTAAATTATCAAGCATAGTGCAGAGACCAAGTTCTTGGATCTGTCCAGCAAAGATACATTGATTAATATTACCTAGTAATATATTTAGCTAAAGATGCATTCTAGATGACCACCTATTAATATTATCAAATTATCCTATTGTTTACAGGTTCAGCAAATAAAGCCTGATGTGCTTCTTGGATTGTCTGCAGTTGGAGGCTTGTTTTCAAAAGAGGTAATGACTGAACTAAATTGAATGATTTGTTGGATGAGATGTGTTGGATCCGCAAAATCTCAACATAGAACTAAATAATATGATGGTAGTTTAGGCAATTTAGACAAACACGTGTTAAAAAGTTGGCAAACTTTATCCTGTCAACTGATATCATGTGTTGTGTATTAGGTTTTAGAGGCTCTTAAAGGTTCAACATCAACTAGACCAGCTATTTTTGCAATGTCAAACCCTACAAAAAATGGTATGCAAACTCAGACTTGGTTGAATGTTTTGGTACACTACTAGTTAAATGATTTATATTGGTAAACTTTTCTTGGCAGCTGAATGCACCCCTGAAGAAGCATTTTCCGTCTTGGGTGACCAGCTCATATTTGCAAGTGGAAGCCCATTTAATGATGTGAAACTTGGTATGTATTGTTGTCAATGTAGTATGCAAAATGAGTTGTGCAACATTGAGATCTTAACTGTCACTAATAAATTTCTCTTCTAAAGAGAAAGTAACACACCAGAATAGTTTTACGGTTTAACCTTCTTTTTCATTTATGACATAGAAATACACTTATATTGTATTTAGACAGATGTGAAGCATCTCCAAACCAAGGAGAGAAGAAATTTTAAGATCAATTGTCAATTATTAATAAGTAAATTAATTTTTTTTTTATCCAGTATGATCCGCTGAATTTCCATAGTAATTGTGAATAAATAACAAAAAATGATGTTTTGTTTCTCGTCAAAAGTTGTGTTGGAACTCTACATGTATGGCCATAACAGTGGTATATAAATATAGATATGGTCTGTATTTATCATCTTTATTCTGGTGGATACAGTGTATGACAAAATCCCCAAGTTCACTGAAACTGATGAAAGACTAAATGCTTACTTGATTCAAAGCTTACGTGACATATCTTCTCGAGGTCCTTATTTCAACATGTTTAAATGTAGGAGGTGGTGTGATTGGTCACTGCAACCAGGGAAACAACATGTATCTATTTCCAGGGTAGGTTGCTTTGCATGTACTAGTTGGAAAACTCTGTTACATTAATAAACTGCCTTTGAATATATTATTAATCTGATTGTGCAGGATAGGGCTTGGTACTCTTTTGTCTGGCTCTCGGATCATCTCTGATGGCATGCTACAAGCTGCTGCTGAATGGTAAGTCCCATAACTACTACTTTCTGTCCTTTGCTGTTACTGAAAGCAATGTTTTGTTGAACTTGATGTTTGAGTTTTTTTTTCCTCCAAAACCGCAGCTTGGCAGCATACATGAAAGACGAGGAGGTTCTTAAAGGGATCATCTACCCTTCAATATCCAGGTATATAAGATTGGACCTGATGGAATCTGAGGCAACATTTTACTTGGTGTTTGAGTTGATATATTATGACATGTGCAGCATTCGAGATATAACTAAGGAGGTAGCTGCAGCTGTGGTGAAGGAAGCTATAGAAGAAGACCTAGCGGAGGGATATCGCGACATGGATGCTCGAGAGCTCCAGAAATTAGATATAGTAAGTGTTCTTATATATGCTATAATATGACTTTACATTTTTGGGTTTCTTCCCTTTGGCATATTCAGATATTAATTTATATGCCGTTAATCTGTGGTATTACTGAAATTTTATTACTATCAGAGTCACAAACTTTGAATGTCAAAATAAAAATAAAATAGAGCACACCTACCAATCTGTGGTTCAGATTTCAGAATATGCATGTTGTCCAACCTAGTTGGATGACAGTTACAGATTACATTACAATTCACAGATTACATTACAATCATCTGGTGTCTATTGTTTGAAAGACTGCTACATGAACTTTTGAAGACATGCTAAACCTACCTAATGCATATATTTAGTTGAGCAGTTTTAATGGTGTCACATTAGCAAAGGTGAAAAGATGTGTAGTTGAGAACTGAAAATTCTGTGATTGAAAGCCCTGTTTATTTAACTTGTTTGAAATGTATATCGTCGTTTGGCACATCTAGCTTCTTAAAAACTCTCTACCGACTTGTGACTCGGAACATTTTCCTGTACTCTTCATGTATTTTAAATTTCTGTATCTCTATATTGCAGGAAGAAATTAAAACCTATGTGAAGAACAACATGTGGGAACCCAGGTATCCAACATTGGTATACAGAAAGGAATAACTCAGACAATTGATCATCTGCCTCCTGTTGTTTTCTTTGTATTCTAAACCTGTGGGATGCTTCATTAGCTTGGGTACATAATTTGTCTTCTGTATCTTTGATTTTTAAACCTCGGAAGCAGTAGTCCTAACTTCTTTGCTTGTTAATACTAATTTAATAGAGATGTAAAGAAAATTTCAGCAAGTTTGTTGATAAAATTAGTTACGAGTGAAAAATAATATTCTTCGTGACAGATACATCATTTTCACCAAGCATCTTAACTACAGCTATCCCGATTTCACCCAAAAACAAAATAAAAAGCCTAGAGACATAGAGTTGTTAAATATTATTTCCACGAAATCTAGTAAATGGTTTCTAGTGGCTTTGTTAAACTCCTTAAATATTATTTTTTTATGGAACTTGGACATCTGAAGATAATTTAAGAATAACAAATTGCATTTGTGCCACTGCCACATTCAACTGAAAACTCTGACGTAGATGATCAGTAGAAGGCTGGGGTCTAGATAATTCACAGTTTCACACTGGGTAGATAGCAAATTATTTTTCTACGTTCACTAGGAACATATGTAAAAACAACATCAAGGGAAGAAATGCTACCACACACTTGTGAGCCTGAAAGGACCCATCACCCATTTGTGCATGTACTCGAGACTAATAATGCAGCTTCCTGGAATGCAGAGAATGTTATAAACAATCTATTAACACGTAAATGTGCTTGTACAAAATTACTGAGGTCCCTCTCCAAGCTGAATAATTTTGTATAAAAACAAGAAGGCATGCTATGGCATAGCGAAGAATAATGTATCAGTTCTAAAGCAGTTTTAGAAATCTGTCTGTACTACTTCAGGAACCAGCTGTTGTTTCAGCTGTTTCCCTTTGCAAAGCTTCCAATTCTGCCCACAATTTGGGATCATTGTAATCCTTAATGAGGAAAGTAGCCCCAGCTTCTAGCAGCAAATGTTCAGGATTTCTAGTGGTAATTCCCAAAACTCGCATTCCAGCTGCTACTGCAGCTGTTATGCCTGGCACCGAGTCCTGGAGAAACAAATTGGAAGAAACAGGGTGGTCAAGTAAAGTAGTAAACCATAAGAAAGACGCGGAATTATATAAGCATGTAACTTTCGAGAAGATCATACCTCAAACACTAAAGTATGGTTGGGAGATGCTTTGAGACCTTGGAGACCCTTCAAGTAAGGATCTGGGAACGGCTTTGCTCGCTCACAATCATTTGCAAGCACAACAATCTGAAAGTAATCAGACAGTCCTAGTACTGAAAGCAAGAGCTCAGCATTTGGCTTTGGAGCATTGGTCACTGCACCTCGTTTCAAGCCACAGTCATCAATCCATTTACACAATCTTTTTAGGCCATTTACTGGTTCCAATTGCTCCGCCGCCAATCTGTATAGCCACTACTTATGAATCCACATAAATGTGTGTGGCCTGAGTAGATCGAATAAGACTTAATGTTACCTTCGAAACAACGCTTCTTTATCATCCATAAACTTTAGGCCCTTCTGAAGATCCCAATCAGGGAAGAGTAATCTACTCAGTTGTTCATTATGTTTCCCTGAAATTTTCTGTATGAAGAACTCTTCTGTTATAGGGACTCCCTCATTATATCCCAACTGTGAAAGACACCTATATCAATAACATCCATAAGGTATGCGACAATCAACTTGTTCAAAAATAACAAGTAACAACTGCAATACCTCTTGAAGCATATCACGAAAAGCATAATAATGGAGTGGATCCGAATCACATAGCGTCCCATCAATATCAAATAAAATTGCTTCAAATGGAGCTAAACCAGAAAGCGAATACCTGCATCAACAAGTTAAGCAAACAAAGGGTGGTGTTATGAAAGAGAAATGTATCACAAACACAATACTATATCAAAATAATGTTTGTAGCCAATAAATAGACATTGGTATATGAAAATGCACAGGGAAAAGATTGCCTTCAACTCTACAACATATGTATTCTCATTAAGCAGATAGATATACAACAACATCAGACATCAGTGGAAATAAATTGTCTGACAAAATAAAAAACTAAAACTCTTTTTTAAGCTTCAGAAGAACAAAATTAAACATGTTTAAGATAATCAATTTGCTTTCTAATTATCACTGTATGAAATAGATTAAAAAAAGGGGTAATAATAA
>JABWDY010019461.1:31941-43574 GCA_013358455.1 Thalictrum thalictroides | reverse complement strand
TGAATCTTCATATGGGTATTAGGTTTTATAGATCTGGTGGGTGATGGCTAAATTTATGGGAAAATGGTGATGTAAGGATGTTTATTCTTAGAATTAAAAAACCCCACAATTCCTCTTATTTTCACAAGAAAAATTTCAAAGTCAAGTAATATCACAACAGAGTTCGATATTCTCAATGCTTTCAATCGAAGAAGATGGATGTTAGAATGATGGGATATGGAATCCACTGTTTACAGCTCTTCAACATGTTCTCAATTCATCAGATTAAGTAGAGAATTCACATAATGGACCAACTCGTACCCACGTTCATGATGCAAAAGAAATGGCAGTAACGCTAGCAAATGTGAAAGAGTATCCAAATTAATATCACTTTGTTGCTTTGGTTGTTGTTGAGAAAGAAAATGATGATGTATAAACATGGTTTTTGAGAACTAGTACTTTGTTTTAGATTATTTGAGAACTAGTACTTTGTTTTAGATTATTTGAGAACTAGTACTTTGTTTTAGATTATTTTGGTTGTAAGAATGGATGATGTAAAAACCTGGTTTTGTTGGTTTGTTAAACATTTAATGCACATTTATGATCATTTTAGCTGTAAGGATGTATGTTTCTCAGATGTATAAACATTTTTTTTATCAGTAAAATATTTTATCGGTAACTATAGATGATCACATGATGTGATCATTTTCATCAAAGGTGATCAATTCATATGATCATTTCCAGGTTTGTTCCAGTTAAGAATGAAACTGATCACATGGTGTGATCATGTTTATGTTTTTTCCAGTTAAGAATGAAATTGATCACATGGTGTGATCATGTTCATTTATCAATAGGTGATCACATCATGTGATTATTTCTAGGTTTGCTCCAGTTAAGAATGAAACTGATCACAAAAAGTTGATCACATAATGTGATCACTTAAGTTATCCTTGATCACTACTGATCAAGATTTATATTATATTATATATGCTCCTAAAGGGTTTTAGACTCTGCCACTCTCGAGATTGGATCACGAGCTGCACACACGATTAGACCTGCACCTAACCAAATTTGATCCACCAAACAGATCAATGTATCCTGACTTGATTTCTTAAATGATGAAGATTTGATTAATGTAAATCCAAAGTGAACGCGGTTCAACTAAGGGGGTCACTCGCTTCCATTTTCTGTTGTAATTTGAAATCTTCTGTTCCAGTGAAAATACGTACTGTGATTATCTATTGAGCAACAAATAATGCAGCTGACCATATGCCTTGCGTTGCTCTTTCAATTTCCAACATCATTCATCTAAGAGCTGTGGACAATCTTGATCTGACTATCAAATTTATACAAGTCACAAGTGTAGCTTTCCCTATTGTCTGACATCCATATAAACAGCATTGTGCTTAAGAGTGTTTCTACTTCTTAGCCATATGAATAATCAAGCAAATGAATAAAAATGAGAGAAAAGGATACAAACAAAAAAGTCTGAGTAATTAAGATTTTTCACCTTATATACACAACTATCAGGATAAAAAAAAACCACCTTCAGTTCTGACCAAACTTATTCTACTAGCAATTAACACAATGACAAGAAGTTGATTGTATTCTAGAATAAGGAACCTAAAAGCCACAAACAAATCTGGGTGTTATAGACAATCAATGCTACCTGCTCACAAACATCAAAAGACTCCATACATTCGGCAACAAGTGATAAGTTACCATTGTTGACATCTGAAAACTTCACCTATTTATATATGTCAGAATAATTTTCTGAATAAAAACAGACCATGGCAGTTGAAAGATCAAAATATGATGATGTGGAAGCTTTCTGATATCATGTATTAATAACAATAGGAGATACGTGCAGGTGAAAAATAATACACGGATCTGATCAAAGATCACATCATTATATTTTCGGCAATGTAAATGAACAAAAGAATATTGTAAGTGCTCTATATTTGCAAAAGAATGGTTACAAAACTAACTGTTTTAAGGGGTAATTTGAACTTTGAACAAGACCACAAAGTTTTAACTTTATCTATCTTCCCGTCTTTGAAACCAATGAGAACCATTGGTCTAGGAGGGATCTGTTGAATTGAACAACAGAAGCTTTGTACTATATATACGCCTTTCACTGGACATACCCTTGTCCTTTATGAACATATTGTGGGTAAATAATGCACATAAACGAAAAATCCACCATGAAGTAACTCGATGAACTCTCTTTAATTTGGGCTATATAGGTGAGCATTGTAGGTGGAAAGGGATTCATCTGATACTCCATTAATTACCTCGTGGGTTTATTGCACAAGTTTCTGAATCACTACTTAGAAACTCACTAGAGGTAGACTCCCCAGACCATGGAATTGGAGGTTTACGTGGTACTTCCCTTGAGTAACGCTCCCCACTGTACATCGGATACTCAGAACTTTCATCAGTGCCGAATGCCAGCTTTCGAAATCTCTGAATTTCTGAGTTGTTTTTATTAACTTCAAAGATAGTACTCTGTCCATATTTGACCCCATTGCTGAGATCTTGTGTGTCGCCATCTGTGTCCAATGCTCGTAACACCTGAAAACAAAGCAAATTGCACCTTTTTAGCTCAGGTCTGTAGGTTGATCCACTATGTTCTGCACCTCACACATGCATACAATGATAGTAGTTTAGTTTAAAAACTAGAAAAAAATGAAGTATACTGTTCCCTTCCTAAAGATTACAAAAGAAACAGCACATCACAATTCAAGGAATGGATCCACGGAAGAAGGCGTTCAAGAGTTTGATTGGTGGAAGTTCATGAGGTTTTTGTGTCTTTATGCAATTAAACGTAATGCCGAGCCAATCAAAGCCCAATAAATATAAGATCTCTCTCTCAAGTCTCAACAGTAAGAAAAACCAGAAAATTAAATTTGTAAAGAAACAAAGGAACTATATAAAAAGGTCAATTTTGTGAATAACCTGGACCATGCGAGGTCGTTTCGGAGCAGAATGACGTATGCAAGCAGCGGCTGCCTCAACCATTTGTATCATTTCGCTTTCTATATATCTTTGTTCAAGCCTCGGATCTGCCAATTCTGAGAAATCTCCTGTTTCAAGAGCTTGGTTCAAAAGTGGACGAGCCTACAAAAAGACAATGTATGGAGTTTAGAGACTGTAAGCCTGGAAGTTCTACAGGCATACATTTAGAAAGTAAAGTTGCTGACAAGTTCAATAAACGAGATGTTCAAAATTTGCGTACTGCAGGAGAGGATGTAAATTTTAAAATTCGTCAGTTTAGAAATGAAAGGTATGCAGGATACAACAAAAGAGTGACCTCTTACTAAACCCAAATCCTAGAGAACTTGACAGTTAACTTCTTTCTATCTTGAAAAGGCTTTATGCCCTCCAAAATCTTGGTTGTCATAAGATGAATTACTTGATGTTCCTCTACTATATAATCATCAACACAAACTTAAGTAAAGGGCAACTCAGAACAGCAGAAAACATAAGTGGGGCATCACTTTAATATTCACTATGCTAAAATACCGAAAATATAAAATATAATTTATTTGGAAACCAAGTTCATCACTATAGATTATATCAGGTGATCATCCTCTCAATCGCATGGCATGCGTTTGCATGACTACTTAACTAAGTAGTAAAAATATTATTCCTTAGAGTTTTCAGTAGTTACATAATGAATATTTATACAAGAACCGAACCCTAAATGAAGTTCCTAATCCATTTTTAGTCCCAGATAGACATCTGACACTAATTTGACGTGTGTGTCAGAGGCATTGAAGCACTTAACTCTTCTTTTGGAAGAATAAGGTATTATGATCCATAATAATTTTTTCATTTTACTAAATTTGACCCTGAAGATAACAGAGAGAATCTAGCTCCATGTTACCATGTATGTTACTGTGCTCTTCTAAAATACTAAGAATGTAAGCTAACCTTTTGTGCAAGTAAGATCCCTTAAAACAGAAGCAACCACTTAAATTTTCATATCATGTGACAAGAAACAAACTTTTCTCAAATAAGCAAGCAACAAATTAATGCGAAAATGTATAGAATGTAGTTCAATGAAATCAGCCATTACCCATTCAACTAAACTCTCATGCCCTAAGGATTGATCAACAGGTTTACGTCCTGTTACAAGCTCTAGAAGCACAACGCCAAATGAAAACACATCAGATCTATCAGTCAATTTGCCACTTGATGCATACTCTGGTGCCATGTACCTGAAACCCAAGTTCAATATATAAGAATTTCTAAATCCTTCACCATAATGTTTCATAAGCATTAAAAGCCACGAGGATTCTATTTCTTTTCTTCTGTGAGGGAAGGAGAGAGAGTGTGTGGAACTATGGTATACATAAACTCTTTAAAGAATATGGATTGTAATGTGAATAATAAGAAGTCATTCCTGATACATTGCTGGTAAAGACAGTAACAATTGGTTGTCCCACCAAGGAGGTCTTGTGCTGCAAACACGTTTGCCAAAGTTCAACAGGTACATCTTTACAGTTCAAATAATTTCATCAACTGGGTGTTGCAACTAACAGGAAACGTTAATGATCTTTGAAATTCATGAGGTGGATCCCTGTCAATGAGATAGTCTTTCACCAAATGCAAGCGCCGCAAAGCTCCTGATACATTCTTATATTTATGGAAATCCTCTGTACTTTCTTTCAATTAATGACAGTTATCTCCTACTATGTTTGTCAATATTCACCTAATAGAACCGAAATTTCTCATGGAATCCACACACTCATCCCAAAACAAACTGAACTTACCCAAACGTCCCCATAACACGAGTATAAACATGGGTGTTTGTGTCATTTGATAGTTTGGCCATCCCAAAGTCTGCAACCTGTAATTTTTAAGATTAAGATCAGGGTGTTAATTGAGACAAATGACTGTTAAAATTATGAGGTCTCAAGGAAATAAATAAACTGGTGTGAAGGTTACAAACGCATGCCTGTGCTTCAAAAGTGGCATCCAATAGGATGTTTGCAGACTTGATATCTCTATGAATGATCTTTGGATGACCTGGATACAAAAAAAGAAAACAAGCAGAATATAATTGTAACAATACTGAATTAACAAAAGTTGTACATGGACCAACATGTGAATGTTAGACCAGGTGCCAATAGAACCAATTTGACATTTATATGTATAATTATAAGATTATATATGCAGAACAAGAGCAATAGTTCATCTCGTACTCACAACTTCAAATACATATGACCTACAGCAACTGATAGTGTGTATGCATATTTCATCTTGGGTTGACTCTCTATAGATAAGGAAAGGGTCTCCTAGAACTTATGCTCGATACTTAGAAACTGATGTTTTCTTTTTTGATGCGACATTACTGATGCAACTACTGGGATTTTGTTTGTTGTACAGATGAACAACATTTCATACTTATAGTGGTTAGAGAGATATTACTTTTGTTTATTAGTTTAGTGGATAAAGAAGGGGTAGAGCTTATAGCATTAAAAAAAAACAAAATGTTAGATGTGAGAGTTGTGCAGATTTCATACAGTCTTCATGTAGATACGCCAATCCACGAGCAGCGCCTATAGCAATTTTAACTCTTTTTGACCATTCCATCACAGGCCTTCCTGGTCCTGCAATATGAACCATTTAAAACGTATAAGGCAAAAATGACCAATCTAATATTCAGGTATAACATCCCAGAACGATGTTTGAAATTCAACAAACCCACCATGCAAATGATGTTCGAGAGTATTATTAGGAACAAACTCAAACACAAGTAACCTATGATGTTCAGCAATGCAGCAGCCCACCAAAGAGACCAAATGTCGGTGGTGCACACGGCTAATGACCTCGACTTCAGCTCTGAATTCTTGCTCTCCTTGTCCAGTGCTAATCTTAAGTTGCTTCACAGCCACTACTCTCCCATCCGGCATCCAACCTTTGTACACAGTCCCAAAGCCACCCTCTCCTAATATATTCTCTCGAGGAAACCCATCTGTTATCTTGATCATTTCTTCATAATCAAACAACAACTTAGATCCCTTAAAGCCACCTGAGTCAGCTTTTCCAGGAGTGAAGACATTTCCCATGTTGCTTCCGTAGCCATTTTCAGAGTTTGTAGAGGACATTGGTATATTCCCAGTGTAATATCCATATGATTGACCTGGAATCGCTACCGAGTGTTGTGAACCGTAGGAATATTGATCTGCAATCAGAAAAAGCCACATATTAAATAAACGAAAGAATATTAAAAAAGAACTAACCGAAAATTTTCCAAGATTTTACCTGTTTTTAGTGGGATGCCATTAGGTGGGAGTCTGTAATGGACTGCAAAAGCCTCTTCCCTCCTTTTTCTCCTCCTTGAAATCACGAAAAACATGGCAAACAACAAAATGACTACCACCCCTAAGACTGATCCAGCAACAATACCCATGGGAAATTGTGTTTCAGAGGAAGATGGGGATCTTGATAGTGCTGGAGTTGCTGCAGATGGTACTGAAGGTGTGCTCTCAGTTGGAGGATTGTAATTGAGGGTTGGAGGTATGGGGGCTGAGCCAGTCGTCTGAGGGGGTGGGCTGGTAAGATGTGTATCTGCAGGAGGTGGCGCAGAGACTGGTTGTACTGGAGTTGATGATCCTGAACTGTCAGCATTCGGTGGAGGGGGAGAACCATGAGATGCTGGAGGTGGAGGTGAATGAGGAGGATTTGGAGATGATTTAGGCGCAGTGCCAGATGATGAATTCTTAGGAGGAGGAGGAGAAGCTGTAGCAGAAGATTCAGGGGGTGGTTGTGAGGAAGATGATGGTGGTGGAGCACTAGACACTGATGGTGGAGGAGGACTAGACAATGATGGTGGAGGAGGACTAGACACTGATGGTGGAGGAGGACTAGACTGTGAAGAGCTTGAGTCGGGTGGAGGAGACACAGGAGACGGGGGTGGAGGAGATCCTGTAATAGGAGGTGGTGGAGGATTGGAATCTGATGAAGGTGGAGGTGGTGAGGAATTCAAGTCTGACGATGGAGTAGGTGGAGGTGGAGAAGAGTTTGAAAGAGATGGTGGAGGTGGAGACACATTTGAACCTGCAGTCGAAGCAGAAGGAGGAGGTGCAGTGGAGTTTGAATTTGAAGAAGAATCATTTACAGGTGGAGGTGGAGGAGGAGGGTTACTGGTACTTGGTGCTGCAGCTTGTGTAGAAGGTGGTGGGGGTGATAAACTTTCCACGGTACATAGAACTCCAATACAATCTGCAGCTCCAGTAGGAGAAGAAGCATTTGACATTCTCAAACACACTCTACACTCTATGTACTACTCTTTTAGGCAATTTTACAAACAACAAACAAGCACAAATTCAAACTCAATTCTCAATTCTCAATGTAAAGAAAACAACATATTACCGATTCGAACAAACAAAATCAACAGCTAGCGTACATTGTCTCCAGATTTACTTAACAACGAACGAACAAATGATTACTCTGTTTTCTTCTCTCATCACTTGTTTAGTTGAGTTGACGTGCCTAGAGCTGGGTGTGTAATGCGCATACTCGGTTTGGTTGGTGTGCTTCGCTAGAGCCTAGAGCTACTACTACTACTACTACTAATCTACTACTTTGGTTGGTTTGGGTGTACATATTGATATTCAGGTTAATTGGTTTGATGCTTGATAGTGGAGGGAGACTAACGACTTTTCGAGATTTTTTAAATGTGGTGGGAACGTTGAAGACACTTGAGAGTCAAGTGTTATACACGTACCACAACGCACGATGTATTGTGATTTCTGCCTACAACGTGCGAGGAGGTGATGAGCTGCTTTTTTATTTTTTATATTTCTTGCCAAAAGTCTTTGCCCATACTTGGGGGGTTTTTTTTTAAGGATGAATTGAATATCAAATTGTTCCTTTCGTTTTAGCAAACAACCTTGAATTGAACCTTGGTACATAGTGTATGACTTAGGATTAGGAGTAGAGTTCTCTACATTCTACATTTCTACACCCTTTGTAAGCTAACTCGTGTTGTTTAGATTGCCTTCATTCATTACTTCTTTAGTTGTCACTGTGAATACAGAAAAGCGTTAGACAGAACGGAGTGAGGTTGAAGATGATCAGAATGTGTGGAGGAAAGAGATTTTGGGTAGAAGTGGCTGAGCTATCTTGAAGAAGATAGTTGCCTACGTATCTGAGATTGACCAGGTCCCAGAATCAAGCCTACGTAGTTCATTATATAGGTGATTGGGACAACGGCTAGCTCATTAATTGCCCAACGGTAGGGTCTATTAACGAGGGAGCATTACACAATCAATGAGATGATATGTAACGTAAGAGAATATTTGTATGTAAGTGAGGTCGCATGAACGAAGTCCCAGCTCGGGTGAGGTAGTTATTGATTATATGGAGTGAGCTCGGGTGAAGTCGCATGAACGAAGCCCCAGCTCGGGTGAGGTAGCTATTGATTATATGGAGTGAGCTCGGATGAGCTAGTTGTTGGTCATTGAAAGGAGCTTGAGTGAACATATACATGAGTTGACGTAGTATATATGAGTTGACGTAATATATATGAGCTCGTGTACTGTGACGTAGAAATGAGGGGTATATACAGTCACATAACATATGAATGAGCTCACTAGCAAGCTCACATTTGCGTCGAAATAAAAGGCATGCTTGACCCCCCTACGTACGAGCCTCACACAGAACACTTCAATATTGCGTGCCCCTGACAGGCTGACATGTAGGTTCTTCATCCATGCTTTGAGATGTAGATTCAAGCAGTTTATTATAGTTTTGAGATGTCAAGCTATATATGAAATGCATGTACTGGAACTTTGAATAATCTTGGATTTTTGGTGCATTCTGGGGGGAACTTTTCTTTTATTATTTGAATCCATGAAGCCCAAGTGCCCAACACCCAAGGTTAAAAAGATCCACAGATCTGACTGGTGACATCATTAGTTACCTACACAATGTCAAATCCCACATAACATAATGCGAGTTGGCAATCAAATTATTAGCTCGAATGCTTCATCTTTGTTCATTACAAAAACCATCCTTTATTCATGCCTAAGTACCATACCATCTTTTTGGCATGGACAGCCAAAATAATGGTTTTATGGCCTCAAAAATAATGGCATGCTGTAATATATACGAAGAAAACACGCGTTTATTTTCTGACCTAAGTTCATTTGAATCCCACATAATGGTGTGGATATTAGGCAACTTTATGTTACATATATACCAGAAAAAGAAAATTTTAGGTATTAACCATATTAACATATACGATGTCAATGAATCAAAATGCAAATCAAATTAATCAAGTTCGATCACTATAAATGTATGTATGAATATATAAGAGAATTTTTCTGCATGTAGTGACTTTATAGTTGTGATCCTTTTTTTTTCTCCTTTTCCATAAAACAAAGTTGATGCATTCTCTTTAAAATGTGTGATGCTTCAAAGGCATCAATTCTAGTATTCTACATTATCAAGTAGAGATATCTATAGTAGATATGGAATTGTGATGCTTCAAAGGAAAACTTTTTTTTTTTCTCAGTTTCCTAGCTTTTCTATTAATAAAAAGATTTATTTCCCTCTTTACATTACTACTGCTTTTAACTTGAGCTACATACCAAGTATTGTGACTTTTATCAATTCCATTTGATTATTTTTGCTTTAATTTCTTCTTGATTAGAAATTAATTCACTACTACCTTAGTCCCTAAGACAAGAACACATTTGGCGAAAAGGGATTCCCTTTCCACTCGATCGACTTGTAATATGTAATCTTCAAAACAACCTAACTTTTGAATTTGATTGAATGTTGTTCAATGTTCGATCAAACACTTTACAGCTAGAGTATATGTTCCAACTAAAAATAAAGTCATATCAACAAATTAAACATCATAGCTCATAACCTTAGGCAACAGGATCCTACGTAGATGGCACACGCGCGCAACTCCTCCATACCCTCACCTTTGTTGGTATTTTTCTTTTTCTAAATTCAACATTAGAGAAAACAGCAATGTAGAGTGGAGATAGTCAAAAGATCAATGTCAAGAAAATATAATTTGAAGAAACAAAGAGGGAAATGGAAAAAAAGATAGAAAGAAAAGGAAAAGGTCGAGGGTTTTGAATTGCCTGTAAAGAACAGATACAAGATATAGTGTGATACATGTCAACTTAACTCATTCTTATAATTGTTTTTTAATCAAAAGTGCCATGCCCATGCCTTTTGTTGCTACAAATGAACCAACTTCAGGTCCACTGCAAATCTTATTGCAGGTGTCAATTGAGCTCAACTAATTAAAATTTTAGACGATAATACCATATATTTTGAGTTCGAATATCGTCAGTATGTATTAATGGAGTATTATTGAGAGTTACTGATCTAATTAAAAATAGGTTTACCATAACTTTTTTCCTGCCAGAAAAAATATTACCTTTTTTTGGTTCTATGTGTTTCACAAGTTATAAAGCTTGACCGTCAAGTTATAGAAGATGTCAAACGTGACGGTTAGGTATTACTACTACTGCTGTACCGTGTTAAGAAGGATTAGCTTCTATAATGGTACCGACCTAAGAAACTTGATTTCAATAGTGACAGTTTTTGCAAACCTTTTCCAACTACTTTTTTCTCAAATCATTAAAAAGAAAAAGCAATCTTCTTCCACCACAACAATGGTGAAAGAATGGTATAAACCTGCACTCAAATGGTGTTCACACCAAACCAAGCAAAACCAAATGGCTTGGTGTTTGCCTGTTTGAGGTGATAAACATAAACATAAACATGGCATGATCAAAAGAAGATTCTGGTGCCATCATGAAACTGGTCGGTCTTTGGAATTTGGAGCTAGTGATTATGGATAAGAGGATAAGACCTTATCATCCTTATCATCATATAAAAACAATAATATAAACAATTATTTTCAAAGGGTATTATCGTAACAATAAAAAAAACCTTGTCAGTTTAACAGAAAGAACGTGAAACTTGTTTGCTTGTAGAATTAGAAAACCATGATCTCTAAAAACCGAACCCCAATATGCCACTTGATTTACAAAATCCCATTCCCATACACCACTCTAACCTAATAAATTAAACAACATCTGCCACTTGTCCACAACTTATTGGTTAAAACACCATTACCAAATCAAAATTCTCCACGTAATTACTTAAATAAAGTTTCCAATGCGGCTAGAACTTGCGAATCACGAATTATAAATAATCGAAGTCGGTATGAATAAGAAAAAAGAAAACTATCTGCGCCGCTCAAAGAGAGAGGGAAAGGCGGTTTTATTTTTGCAGAATTAAACAAAACAGAACTGGTTTCCTTCTCTTCGTTATAAACACAACAACAGCAAGTCTTAACCTCCAAGAAATTGAATTTCTATAACTTTCTCTTTATGATGATTTCTTCTTACAAACTATATTGATATATATAAATAAAAACCCAAATATTGTTTTGATTCAATTGCAAGTATTCAAACAGGTTTTTTTCTAAACTTTTTAATGACCTTGGTTTTGTTGATTATGTTTTAGTATTGGGGATTTAGGGTTTTTTTGTTACACATTATATCGTTTGGGGAATTGGGTTTTTATTGTTTTTGATATAAGATGAATTGGGTTGTTGTTTAATTATGTCTTTATTATTCATTTTTGTTAATGGGGATCTGATAGTTTTT
>JABWDY010019433.1:21193-33263 GCA_013358455.1 Thalictrum thalictroides | reverse complement strand
TTTTTGTTTTATATTTATTCATAAGGGATAAGCAGTAGTCCTCTAAATTACCTTATTTACTCAGGGTGATGATGTGTCCTAGTGGTCTCTCTGTTTCTTTTGGCCCTCTTGCAGGACCAGAGTAAGCTTATTAGCAATTTGAAGACTATTCAGGATTATCTCTGTTCATTTGAGTCACAGGTATGTCCATGATCGTTTCTGTTATATTTAAGCAAAAAAAATGAATGCTTGTGTAGCTTTAGCTGAGGCAGTCCAAATCATTCTGATTCATGTCGATATAAGGATGGTCCGGTCAAAGGCAACTAGGCATAAATCAACGTTAAAGCAACATGGATTCTAACTTAATAAGTGATTTTTCAATAGAGTGATAATTAGACTGTATAATATAGTCGTAGACAAAAATACTGAGTAGTTTGACCAAGATCAGGATTTGATTTGGAATTTAAAACAAATAATACATGATGAAAGGCTTTTGGGGGTCATTGGTTGGAATATTGGAATAATCCCCTTGTGTTTGGCATTGATTAGAAAGATCTTTGCTTCTCCTCTTCTATAAATTTGATAAAATTAGTGACTAGGAAATGAAAGTTTGGGTTCTTGGTTTTAAAATTGGAAGATATGAATGAATGAACTAATCATTTTGGGATATTAATTAGATGATTTGAGGAGGGTTGCAAACAGATGTAGCATAATTTTGGTATCATATTATTCATGCAAATAATATAGTTGCTTTTGTGGTTGTAGTATCTACAACCTTTAGTTTCTGTTTGTAAAGTTGGATTAGCCCAAAGTATGTCAACAGTTGGAAGGTACAAACTAAGTCTTCATAGTTTTTGGTTTTGGTTTTTTTTTTTTTGAGCCAGGGTTTGACAGTTGTCAATACATCAGCAACAACCTTCCCACAAACACTAGATTGGCTGCACGGCTATCTTCTTCAGGTATAATCCACTTAATTCTACAAGCAGTTGGCCACATCACATTTTAATGAATGCGCATTTCTTTAATAAACTAAGCATGAATGAAATTCTTATTCATAGTTTCATACCCTTGGAGAGATGCCGTTAATCGCTTTTTCCTCTATTACCATATGTTTGGCAATGCTTAGGCTAATTGATGGCATTTCCTTTTACTTCTATATTGTTTTCAAGTATCTGTACTGATCTCTATAATCTCTTTTGTACATCAGTGTATTGAACGAGGTACTTCTTCTGCATTTGCAAAGAAGTCAGACACAAATTAGATGTGCTTGAGACTCCACAGGTATGTATGATCCAAGTGTTGCTCCAAATCTAGTACAATATATTTCAGCAAGTAGTTGAAGGCTTGAACTTCAGCAAAGAGTACAAGGGAACCTATACTCATTAGTTTTATCCCTTTCAAACTAGTAAAAGGTGAACCATATAATGGAGCTTAGCTCTTTGATCGGTTGTCACACATTCACACCTGAACTTGCTTCTGCGCTTTTGATCAGTCCTTGAAGAAACTTAAGGATGTTTCTGGTTTATGTGGTAAAGAGTGGAGATCAAAATTTATTTTGAAGGCAAATGATACTTGCTTGCTGTATATTATCATCAACAGACACAGATACTCAATGTCATGTAAATCCAATTTTAAAAATGTTTCCGTCAGAAGAAATTGTTGTATTAATTCAATGGAACATGGGATATCAACTTACAATTTATTTATTTATTATTATTTTTTTGTATGTTTGGGTATCGGCTTCATTTTCATTGGAAATGACAACAAAGTGGAATTTAACAGGTACTACAATCTTCTGGGTAGCAGTTGGTTGGTTAGTGTGTAATGTCAAAATTTGGCAGATGAGCCTGTTTGTGAAGAGCTTTGTTTGACGGCTAGTGCAATCCTTGGTACTCAAACAACCTGGCCCCTCCTTCCCGTATAATGGTTCTGTACGAAACTAAAATTAAACTATTCTGCGCTGTTCCTGTATTTTGATATAGTTTTATAAATAGTAATTTTACTGCTGTGCTATACCAAAGCAATTTGCATCTATCTTCTTTCTTTTTTGCAATTCAAAAAACATTTATGAAATAGAACCACCTCGCTCGCCCTGCTTAGTAACAGCAGAAACATCCACATTTTAAGCCCTTGTCAGACCGTAATCCAAATCAAAGAGGCACCTTAGAATCAGAATGTGAACCACTGCTTCAAATCCAGCAAAAACAAACAACTATACTGAAGACATTTCGTTGAAAATTAGTCAGAAAGACCTTGGTGACGAAGTAAACAAGAAATCAATGAAACATTTAATGTCATGCACAACTACCACTCTTCTGCAAAGTCTCTTCTTTCGTCGTAAACCCAACTACTTCCTCAAATTCTTCTCCCCTCTTCTAAAACCAAATCATCTCCCCTTTATCAATCATATCTCCTTCTCAACCATGGAAAATCCATCACCATCTCTTCTAATTCTTCACGGGAAGTCATCTCTAGAAACCGAATTTGCTCAATCTTTAATAACCAATAACACTCTAAAACTCTCTGAAGACGATGGTGGCGAAGAAGTTTCCATCTTTCTTCAATCTCATCGTCATGAAGAACCAACAACATTTCAAGTAGAATGGTATATGAATTCACTATTAACAAAGCAATTCGGGAGATTATTGTTATGGTCGCCTCGATTATCTTCGACACAAGATCTTATTTCAAAGAATTTTAGTGAAATTCCAGTTGGTAGTGTTTGTGTTGCTGATGTTCAATTCAAAGGAAGAGGTAGGTCTAAAAATTTATGGGAATCACCCAAAGGGTGTTTGTTATTTTCATTTACATTGCAAATGGAAGATGGTAGAATTGTTCCTTTATTACAATATGTTGTGTGTCTTGCAATTACTGAAGCTATTAAAGATATTTGCGACGCACAAGGGTTTCCTTATATTGGTGTTAGAATCAAATGGCCTAATGATCTTTACTTGAATGGTGTTAAAGTTGGTGGGATTTTATGTACTTCAACATATCGATCGAAGAAGTTTAACGTGACTGTTGGAATGGGTTTGAATGTGGATAATGAGTTGCCTACAACATGTTTGAATAAAGTTTTGAATGAGTTATCTGCAAGTACTGATTGTAAGTTAAGGAGGGAAGAAATTCTCGCAGCGTTTTTTAATAGATTTGAGGATTTTTATGGTGTTTTTGTTAGTCAAGGATTTAGAGCTCTTGAGGAGATGTATTACAGGGCATGGTTACATAGTGAGCAGAAGGTTGTGATACAAGAAAAGAATAAGGATGAGTTAGTTGAAGAAATTGGAGTTACAATTCAAGGGTTAACCTCTTCAGGTTATTTGTTGGCAATTGATGATGATAATCAGCTGTATGAACTACATCCAGATGGTAACAGCTTCGATTTCTTCAATGGATTGGTGAGAAAGAAACTGGAGTGAAAGAGTCTGCCATATGCGTGATTGAGTAAATTGTTTGAGGTAATGTAACTTATTGTCTCAACTAAATAATTAAGGATGCACCTGTGCTGTTTTAGTCAGCAAGTATTGCGTTAATGAGTAAAATATTTTGTTCTTCCTACTTTTTTTCGTTCTTACAAGTTATTTTCGTTGTTACAATTTAAGTATTTGATGGATATGTCGAAGTAATTTTCACTAATTTTTTTTGGATACAACTATTTGATCCAAATTTATGTTTGTACTTTGTAGAAATCAATTTTGATTAAGTTCTTTATATTGCATTCCATGCATCCTACTATAGAGATACGTAGGCAAAGGCTCATGTTCATTCTGATATATAGAGATACTAGCACTCTCACCCAGCCTAAGCCAACCTCATCATAAATATGGCTAGCAACTCTGCTATAATCCTTCTTCTCACCAAAGCAACCTTCTTGATCAATTTTCTTCTCATCATCATCATAATCCTTAGGCCATTTTGCAAGGCGGAACCTATGTTGTTAAGCCCCGGGCTTTTTAGACCAAGGGGAATCAATGGTGCATGAAACAGATTTCGATTACCATACGTATGATATGAGTTTAAACTGGAAAATGACTGCAATCTTACTCTCTAGTCTCTACAATTCTTGCATTCTTAAAGTTGTGTAGAGGGAATATTAGCTATTGTTGGAGTAGTAACATCAGGACTAATTTATGTTGCCCCCTGCATAAAGCCGAAAAATAGTTACTATATCTTGTTCTTATGAAAGATGGTAATGTACTCCATTATGGACCTCTTATTTGGACAACTCACACTAGCACTGGCCATAAGATGAAGGGGGTAGCCGTAGTAGTAGTAGTGTTCAGAACGTGCCTATGTTATTGTGTCCGAAATCCATGAACATGGGTGGTTTTCTTTTGTACCAAAACTACAGGTTCCAATTGTTAATGAATTGCAATTTGGTCTATATGATGGGAATTGGGAAACATATAATTTGGGAATCTAAAACTGGGAATAGAGAGTTAGAGACAGACATAGTTGCCATGTGACGATGCAGTCGGATGGGAATTTTGTGCTTTATGGACGTGAATCTTGTAGTTGCAGACGTGAAGATGATACCGTGTTTTGGTCCAGTGGAGCCATGGGGTCCTATGCCCTGATTCTTCTTCGGAGAAATGGCAATGTGGCCATCTTTGGACCTTCTTCGTTCTCTATTCGCAACACACAGCTCCATACCATAATGGTACAAATGGTACAACGTCAATCCATGATGAATGGGGCTCGACTACAGAAGTAGCTAATGTACTAGTTTTGTCTAATGGAGACCGTAGCTCAGTTTTTTCATGGGCCTGGGAATCTCTAAATAAGACCAGAACAAATGCGATTTAGGCCCATATAAGTATAGTGGTCCAGTCCGATTCAAACGTAGTCATGCATGAGAAATTGATCGACCAACGCTATTGAATCGCAGTGTGATAAAAAGAGTTGCTATGGAACCTGGAATTAGCTGTTGGCATTGTTTTCACTGCAAAGGCGGTTCTTACAATCTATGCCCTGATATGAAGTTCTTTGCAACACCTCCAATTCATGGATCACTTGCAGATCAGGTATATTAATTTACCATAACTAATGTTAATACTGTATATGGTTCTTGTGTTGTTGTATACATGGTTTATTTAAGGTTTTAATTGCTTGAATAATTCTATGATTCTTGTCCTAGGTGGTGCATCCTGCAGACCTTTGCTTTAAGCTGCCTGAGAATATGAGCTTGGAAGAAGGGGCAATGTGTGAGCCTCTCAGTGTTGGTGTCCATGCTTGTCGTTGTGCTAACGTTAGTGCTGAGACTACTGTTTTGATTCTGGGAGCAGCAGGTCCCATAGGCCTTGTGACTATGCTGACCGCCCGTTCTTTCGGAGCTCCCAAAATTGTTCTTGTGGATGTGGATTCTCATCGTTTATCTGTTGCAAAGAAGCTTGGCCCTGATGCTGTCGTCCAAGTTTCAACAAATACAGAGGTATATAAACTGTTTCAAACACTTTCTTTCCTTTGATATTGACAAGTATTTGTAAACCACTCTCTTATTAGAATCTCCAATTATTTTCTACTTGCACATAACTGTACCTCGTTTATTTATAAATTATGTTCAACAGGATGTGAACAATGAAGTTGCTCAGATTCAGGAAGCAATGGGAGTTGGAATTGATGTAACATTCGACTGTGTAGGGTTCAGTAAAACCATGACCACAGCCCTCACTGCTACCACATCAGGTGGTAAAGTATGCCTTGTAGGCATGGGACATAATGAGATGAAGGTTCCTCTTACTCCAGCAGCTGCAAGGTATTTGGTCTCCCTTTTTTTGCTCTTAATTGCCTCGGTATCAATATATGACGGATTTATATCTATATTCCAAAGCCAAGACATGCCACCCCTAAGCCTGGTAGGACCCCCCCTCGGCAACCACCTGCCGAATCCGGGGTGTTACACCTCACAATTTGCTTTTGAAGTTAAATCTTTTCAAACTTCTATATATTTCTTGAAGAGAGGTTGATATAGTTGGAATCTTCCGTTATAAGAATACTTGGCCACTTTGCATTGATCTCATAAACCCTGGAAAGATCGACGTGAAGCCCCTCATTACTCACAGATTTGGGTTCTCTCAGGATGAAGTGGAGAAAGCTTTTGAGACTAGTGCTAAAGGGAGTGATGCCATTAAGGTTATGCTTAACCTTTAAATGTTAAGAAAAGCAGGATATATAGCAGGTTATATAGGCAATTAGATTATATAGCAGGTTTTATATAGGCAATTAGGTTTTAGATATCATTGCAAACAAATTAGATCAAGTAGAGTGTTGTGAGGTTTGCTCCATTATGTCAAATTTTATTTAAGAAACCATGGTTTATAAAACTTGTCTCCGTGAATACAATTCCATATATTCTATGAATAATGTGAGCAGTATTCAGAAGGAAAAACATCCACATTGCCTTATGTGTATGCGAAGAAGCAAGAACATTTGAGATACCATAAAAGACATGTAGCCACAATTACTTAAAGAAATTTCTTATTTAAAACCCAAATCTTTCAAGAACACAACATATGCTGTTCTTAATATCTAACTACATATCCTACAAGTGTGCAATTAGCTAAACCAAATAAAGCTGAACTTAAGATAATCTCTTGCTTTTCTATTCACATCTTTAATCCCTTAGAAATGAGTATTTCTCCATATGGCATTGCTTGCTTAACTTTAAGAAATTCGTGAGTAGCAAGAACTGCAAAGAGCAAGTTAATCATGTAAGTTAGGTTCCACTATTCCCTACAAACTCAATACTATCTCAAAGACTTTGATCAGTTATAAGATTAAACATGAATAGAAACAATGAAGATAATGAATAATGAATTTAGTCTAGGTACCACAGGTTTGGTAGAATAGCAGGGCAGCTCTTTTGCGGTTCATTCCAGAAGTCAAATGGTCAAGAGACTCGATCGCAGGATTGCCAGGTGTATCAAAATGTGTCTTCAGATGCCTTTACATGCAAAGTGAGAGATTATGAGTCAGGAGTCATAAGTAACATCAGACTGATTAGCACATTCATTATGCAGATGAATCAAAACATTGAGCCTGTGAATAAGCAACAAAACAGAAGATTTTTTTACTTTCGGACGACATCAGTCATCTTGTCGATGGGGTGATCCAACAGTGGAAGTTGTGATTGAGTTGGCCCAGTTTCCATCAACACATCTGCAATGATATGCTAGAAGATGAGTGGGGAAATAGAGTATACCAGCTACTCCTAATTGTTATTGCTTAGAAAACTGGATTAGTTAGTATACCATGATCACCAAAAGGCCCATCTTCAGATAATCTTCGGAGCTTGGGAGTTCGTTCTAATAGGTCCCTTGGATCCTCCTCGGCCACTGGATCAAGGTCACTGCCCCCGCTACGTCTTGATAACGTAGCTCTTTTTTTGCTGGATCTGCAACATACACCATTAGTGATGCAAATGTTCTTTACAGTCTGAAATTGCAACTCAATACATAAGTACTATCACTATTCGACTCCAACAATACCAACAGCATATATAGGTTGAATCTTACAGTTTCTACCTACCTTTCGAATGGTAAGTCTACTGGTTCTGGTGGTAGAGGACCATTCCCAGATCCAGAGCTGGGAACAGATCTCTCATTGCTCCCTGTAAGTTCATGGAATTCCTACTAATCAGGCTACAATAATATTACTACAAAGAGTATATATTCTCCACTCATTATGAACTAACTATATATGAAATGAAGATTAAGTGAAAAACCGTACCACCAGAATTTCCTGGCGTGGACATCATGTTGAAATCATTGATTGGAAACTCGATATTATTCAGATTAAGGGTCTCCATTTGCTTCTCTATGGAGACTTGTTTTGGATGAGAACCAATTCCGCTGAGAAAATCTTCAACAGGCTTTACATTGAAAAACATCAGTCAACATCATATACAGAGCAGAAACGCATTTAGTTTGAGCATTTGGTACAGTTGCTTACAAATTGCAGTGGACCTTCGTCATGTGGAGGTGCAAGCGGAGATAATGGTGCTGGTGATTGTTGTGGTGAGAAACTCCCTACAATCAATAGTAAATCATAAATGCTTCATATGTTCTTTTCTTAGGTATTTACAAGACTGCAAGAAGACACTGACTTGAAGATGAAGCACAAGGAAGCTGATGCTGGGCACACTTCATAAAAAGATCTAGAAGAGGTGCTGGGTAGTGAACTTTTGTGGTTCCAAGTCCTGAAAACCCATTAATAAGGGAGGTTGGCGGTAGCTCCATGAGATGCGCTGTCTTGAGCAGTGATATAGGTTTAATATGCTGCAAGCACAAACATCAAGTCATTGTACTTCATCTGACTTGCACCAAGAAAAATCACTTGAAAAGTTATATTTGCAAGCGAATCTTCCCTAGCACATTTTCCCTTAAAAAGATTGTATCCGCCAGTAATACAGAGGAACCAACAAGTAATAATAGCCAAAAACATTTCTTCCATTTTTATGCATAAAACACCGCTTATACATAAAAAAATCACTAATGTTCCTAGCTTAATCTCACTGTATATTTCTAGAGTTCATACAGGTCACTAATCTGATCTTTTGGATTTACTGTACGCATTTTGAATGACATAACTGATAGGAATACTTAAAAAATTATACTTAATTATACCTACCTTCTTCTTGCCTCCTCTTCTTCCTACTATGTCAGATGAATTCTGAAGCCAAGACTGGTAAACGGGTCCTGGGATAATGGTTTGTTCATAATCCATTTGGGCCTGGCGTGTTTTTTGTCTTGCTCTCCTCTTTGCTACCACTGGTTTCTTCTCCTTCGGTTGTTCCTAAGAATTTCCATAAAGATTTGGTGAATATGATAATACAACTTCTTTATTAACTACAAAAAGTGACAACTACCTGTTCGGCTTCCTCTCTGTCTTCAGCAGAATGCTGGTTGTTCTGAGGTTCTGGATGCAAATCATGCATCATTTCATCCACTGCTACAGAATTTCAGTTTTGGTAAGCTCTACAATCACCTAAATAAATATAGGCTAGCTTAATAAGAAGAAACTGCATTACATATCAAGTATTATAATATTATATTTTACCATGAATCTACACCAACTCATTTCTATATGTCTAATAGTTTAATAGTTTACCTTGTTCAGGAGGCACCTCTTGCCTAGGAGGGGAAGGTATAAGACTAGGAATTCCGGAGTACTCTTGTGTACCAAAATTCATCTGGGTATCATCATCACCTTCAATGTCAAATCTGCGAGTTATCACAAATTCATTCAAACTAGTTAGTTTTGACACCATCCGGCAGAATAATGTTAGAACAAGTTAATATTAATAGAAATGTCAGTGTCCTAAAAAATACGGCAACTATATTAATTAAGGGACTTAAATGTATGGAAATTGAACAAACTCGATCCCACCTCTCAAAGCGATCTAGAAGAGAAGGACCAGCCTGCTGGTACGAATCAAAAGGGTCCAAAAGGGTGATATTAGCAGCGTCAGCTGAGTAAAGGCACACAGAGATACAGAAATCATGTAAATGCATACAAACATATATAGTTGATTTAGGGACGTGAAATTGCCAAGTTCGTTTTTGAAATCGCCAAGTCTTGTACCTCGTTTTTTACACAAATAACCTTACTTCATGTTTTAAAAGTAAAAACAAAAGGGTATATAAGTAAAAAAAGGTATATATGTCAAAAACGAGCTTGGCAATTTCATTTCCCTTGATTTAAATAGTAATGTTTAGTTAAACTATATTAGTTGAGAACTAATTAAACCTTGATGATGATCTTGGAATAAATCCTCATCTCCTGGAAGTCCAACATTGAAGTCACGTTCATCAATTCGGTCAAGTCGCTGTACAGTAAAAACATATCAATTATTTTTTTCCTTTAATGTTCAACATATACTCATTGGAGTATTCCATTTGTGACCATTTTACATTTTTAATATCAATGGCAACAAAATTAAAATATTCAGGATAAAAGAAAAAAGAACACACCCCACCCCACACCCCCCAGGGCCCAACCCCAAAGCTCAGGATCTTATTACAAGGCCTATCTCATGACACTAGTGGTAATCCAAACTTCATAGTCCAATCATCATCATGGATGAGGGACTTTGGCATTAGGCAAGTGCTAGCTGAGTTCTATGAGTCCATCTTTGTTGCAAACGAATTGATTCGTGTGTATGGTGACCTTTGTTGTGATTAGTCCAAATTTTGTGCATGGCAATAATCAGTTGAGTACAGTATACGAACTTGATGTCCAGACACCACGTGGCCTGTAATTTAATGAGAGAGAAATATTCCTTTTCTAACTAACTCTGCACACTTAAGGCGCGCTCTTTTCATTTATTTACCAAAACACCCCTATTGAAAATAGCTTTCCAATCGGTAGGCAATCACACTCATCTTCTCGCATTAGGGCATTACTGTCAAAAGTCAAAACTCTTGGCAGTGGACCATTTTATTGCAAAAGACAAAAATACCTCTAATGAAGCTATTGTTTTATTTGTTTATCAAAAGTTAGATTGGTATTTTTCACAAACCATGGTAAAGTATTCTCCAGATTGTGGTTGAAAAGCACCCAAGCTTGCTGTGGTAGTATTAGAGAAATTCAACGACTGGTTCACCGTATCATCTCCAACCTGGTCAGGTAAAGTGACAGCTGCATATCTGCAACAGAAAACACCTACTAAATCAAAACAAAACATGCTTCTCCATTACAAACCAATAAGCAACACAGCAACCCAGTGCGCACGTTATCTTTCTTCTTTCCATTTCTGGAAATCACGCTTAAACTATGCTTCATTCTAACATACGCAGAAAGAAAGAAAGAAAAGTAGTACTACTGACTTGGCTTGAGATTTTCCTTTAGGGAGAATCGTTGGATCTGCAACAGGTTTAATCTTCCACGCTTCATTCAACTCAACCTACACAGAAGCAGTAATTAAAATCAAATTTTTAAAAAATAATTAATTCAATTCAATCTGCTTCTTTAATTGAGTTGAAGTGTTTTCCGTACCAGAAGACGAGAAACATCATCTGTTGATGAATAAGAAGAACAAACCACAAATTCAGAACTGGTGTTCATTACAGAGTATCTTATATAATTGAAACAATCCGATTTATTAATTGGAATATTGATTGATTACCGTAAAGAAGCTTGACCTTTCGTTCATAAACAATCACAACTCCACCTACGTAAATACACCACCATTTATCAATCAGCAAACGAGAACTTAAAAACTTCAAGAGAGAAACAGAGGATCTGTGTTTTGTAGTTTATAGTTTATACCCATTAGAATTCCAGAAAGCCGAAGTGCCATTGGAACTGATGGATTGAGTATCTCTTCACTGAAGAAAAAAAAAACACAAAACAAACGTCGATCGTAAGTGAAGGAATTGATGAAGAAAGGGGAAATAGTTTGTTGAAGTAGTACTGTAGTAGTAGTAGCTAGCAGTACCAGATCTTAATAATATTAAGCTTATCGAGCTTCCTTCTATTGATTTTCGCGTGTAGAGTTGCAGCCATCCTTGATAAAGAGAAGAAACAGAGAGATAGAGAGTTACATTTTGAATATCAATTGAGTTCGAAATACATAACAAGTAGCTTTTGAAAACATGAAGAAGAAGATGAAGTTGAGGATTAAACCATATTTGGCCGAGAGGAGCTTTTCTGGCAAGTAGTTGATGAGAATAAAACATTTTGTCTCTCTATTTGATTGATCGTCTCTTTCTTTTTCAATAACTTCAATTAAAAATTCCCAAATTAGGAAACCGATCGATTTATCTTCTCTTCTGTAATGAGACTGAGATTTTAGTGTGATTGAAGAAGAAGAAGAGGAAAAGAGCTGAGATGACTTGCTTTAGCAGCACGAAATGAGAGAGAGAGAGAGTGCTACAGAAGAGCTTCACCTCCACCTCCTCTTGTAGTTGAGAAATGGGAAGCAATCTGATATGTTATTCCCGTATGTGGCTCCATAAGATAACAACCGGTCTATGATTTCGAACAATTTCCTACAAAATGTATCACAACCGTTATATGTGGGACCACAGTGAATTCGCTCGGTTTGATGATCGAATGTTAGTTGGGTACTTGGGTAGGATTTAATCCAGAG
>JABWDY010019418.1:0-16117 GCA_013358455.1 Thalictrum thalictroides | reverse complement strand
GGGGGGGTATTTTTATTCCATAAAGAAAGAATGTGCCAATGCGAAACAACAGGTGCACAACAAGGTGTAAATTTTGTTTTTATAAAAGGAGATCTTATTAATGAGGAAAAAGTGCAAGCAGTATACAAAAGTACAAGGGGATAAATACAGAGTAGAAGGTAGCTACAGCAGATAGTACACCATTATCTAAGTGTTACAAGCATAATGGTGCAGATGATCTTCCTCAAGATTTGTTTTAACTCCTATGCGCTGTTGGACAAATCGGTAGATACAGATAATTCAAGGCTTTGTGTCTCATCTGCCATTGTGTAGATAAAAACAGCCCAAGGCTGCTTGAGGAACATCATCTGCAACTAAACAATTTCTTTCGAATGGTTGAAAACTTAGAACAGAATATTTAAGGCGATTCAATATATAAAGTTATTTTGGTTACAGCAGTGTAACATACCTCTTATACATCTCTCTCGCACGACGAATACCATCTCTTTGAAGAATGAAATTTACGAATGCAGAAGAAATTGAGAATCCACCTTCAGTATATCTAGTTAAAAGAGCCATAAACACTTGAACCAATTTATCAAAGCACTCCCCGTGATTTGAGAAAAACTTAATGGCCTGCAAAAGAAGAAAGTGGCATCAAAACATGTTTAAGATGCAATTACTCAGATCATGGCACAGCTGCAACCCAGATCCTCAAAAGTACACAATGTAGATGCTCAAGCTTGCTTGCATACTTACGTTCAATATAATACATGAAATTTGTACAAATATTTTGTTTAGAAGTGGTCTGATGGCAATCGCGACAAGCAAAGTCTACTTATATTGGTAATGTTAATAAATCACCAAATTAATTCCATCCCAATTATAAATTTATAAGCCATTTCCAATTAAGAAGAATATATATAAGGGTATGTTTGATTCGGCCGGTGAAAATGGAGGACATAAGATGGAATTACAATTTTATAAAAGGAGAAGAAGACACGAAGTGAGAGGAGACTATAACGAAGTACTAAAATCTCTTATTAATTTATCCGATAATTACTAATATACCCCTCTCAAAAATTTACCGGGAAAGAATCCCACCCAAATCAAACAGACCCTAAGCTATTTGCTAAATTGGTAGTATGCTGGATCTGATGACCATGATGTGCTTGCATGCATAAAACATCTAATCATGTAAAAACTTAATGAAAATGATATGCTTGCATGCATCATAACACGTTGACGTAATACAAACCGATGGGCATTGATAAATTGAAGTACAGTAGCATGATTGGTGAAATAATAAAGGCTTCAAGATAGATAAATACAACAACTGGAGTTGTTGATGTGCTAGGCAAAGAAGGTAATGACTAAGTAAATATTATAAGATCAAACAATTGAGCATCATTCATTGCCTCAGTCAAGACAGACTGATTGACAGCTATTGCAGAAATCCCCCATTACTTTTGCTTTGCTTTATATATATATGTCTTCCTCTTATTACAGGTTTTAAACCCCGAAATTTGTACTGTGCAGCACACTGCATGAACAATGTTAATCTATCACAAAACACATAGACCTGATAGATAACAAAATAACCACAGTTGTAACCAGTACCACAACAAGATTCCCACAATATAATAAGTTAATAACAGTGTCCTCAAACCTAACTATATGTATTGTAGGGTAAGACATTGCCACAATTTAAACGTTGGGCAAGATCACAAAATAGTTTTTATAACAAAAGGATCTAACAAAAGGATCCTATGAGAATAAGTTAAGGGGAGAGTCACTGTTGACAACTTGAGGCTAAAGAGAACAATTGCCTGGTCTGCTTAAAATTGTTGTCATATGCAACAAAGGTCTTTTGCAAGTCCATGAACAGTTAACCCTCTAATGAACTCAATTTAGAGGCCATCTGAACTATTTTCAAATTTGCAGAATTAAGCAAACTCCCATCACTAGCAGTTCTACTGAAGAGCAACCTTCATAAAAATTTTCAAACCTTAAACACTGATAGTTCATCATCCTGTCTTATTATGCACATTGGTCAAGTAGACCGGACCCCTGCTTTATGTAAAAATTGGACTGCATCCAAAAGGATTTGTACTGTGTAGTGGGTACAGTAACACCAAGTTCCAGTTAATTTAAAAGCATTCAATTCAATTCCACAGATAATACTTGCCTTCATTAATAAAACAGTGCAGACTCAAAATTGAAGTTTGTACATTCCCACAGGTCAATCAACCATAAAGCCAAACAAACCAATATACAGTTGTAGGCCATATACCATCACACTGACACAACAACCATTACTTGTTATAAACCACTAAACCAGCATCAAATCCCTGCATAAAATATCATCCCGCAAATTAAGTGCAGCTGGGGCGAAATCAAAGACAGAGGTACGGTCAAGAGGAATGTGGGAACTAACCATATCAACTGCGCCGAGAGCTGTATATGTGAAATATGCAGACACTCCAAATTCAACTTCAAAGGAAGTTTAACCAAGTCAAAGGCATTGCCTGGAGTCCCGAGACAATAACTTACAAACTGAACTTTGTTTTGAATCGGTTCTAACTAACTACCTACTTCCAGTCAATCCCCAAGTATTCTAAGATTCAATTCTAAAGGCTTCTGGTAAATGCACTATATATTGCAAGTCCCATTCCTTCTCCCATTGATGAAAAGGCAGTTTTCATAAGCATCATCACTTATAATTACCAGTTCACCACATGCTTCGAGCTCTCCATATAAATCAACCGAAAACTCATCCTATTATAATCTAATCTTATGTGTACCATGAACATCGAAGGCATGTGATTATTATCTTAACGTCAGTGAGCCGAATATTAGAGCTCTAAATAATAAAATTGGGCACATAGAATTCCATCTATTTAGATTACATAGAACCCTAATAATCAAGTAAAGCTATTTAGACTACCAAACATGACTAACCTTAACCTATGTCTCCTCAACCCTTCCAAAACTTACTCACATGAATATTTAGAATTAAAAACATATGTTACCTTCGTAATAGTTTATACACGGCCTTCACGAATGACGTCAAATATATTCTGGCAAACTTAGTGTAAATTTCGATAACTGGATTTTAAAAGATATGTGGCTTCTCCTTATTATGGTAGAGAACTCTGCAAGTCTCTTTCCACTTAATTTGATATTCACTTCTAATAAGTGAAAGGGTTAACTAGCGGTCATAACTCATAAGTCATGAGTAGGACCAGGGAGTCTAGCACACAAAATAATCACATTCAACAAACTAAAGGTTACGGGAAAATGTGTGTCGAAACAATATCAGAAGCCTAATGAGGGTAAATACTAAACAGATATTCGCATAAGAAATGTGGAGCTTTGAGATTGAAACTTAAGTGAGCATGTCCGCAATCAAGAAAGTAAGAGCTTGTTTAAAGTAAGTTATGAAGGATAATTTTAACTGAAATGCTAGCAAAATCTATATATAAAAGGTTGCATATAGCCATATTCGATATTATATTATCTCTTGTGAGAATGGAGAATATGAGAACAGAATGCATACCATATGCCACAAGTTACCAGCTTCCGAAATCGACACTTGTGAAAGGATGTCTCGAACAAGGTTGAAGGTAGAATGTAGGTCATCCTTACTCAAGGAAAGAGAGTTACTGGTAACCCATTTCATCTCTATTGAAATTCTTAATTCCCACAACTTTACTGCTCCAGTAACCTTTCCCTTGCAAAGCTTTTTTGCAATTGTCCTTGCTTCGTCTAATCTTCCCAGTCGCAAGTAAAGTGAAATATATTGGCACGCAAGATCTTCTGTCATGCATCCCATGGACTCAGCTGTCTCATAGACCTTAACCAGATGTGGTATGAGCTCTGAAGAATGCTCAAAAGTATGGGTACACTCTGACATTTGGGAATCTTCTTCAGGAGAAATAACATTTATCCAAAATTTGGTGTACAGGCAAAACATATTGGCACAAGGCAGACTTTTCAATGCTTCTTCATATATCTGTATAAGTAAAACCATACAATAAACAGATTAGAACAAAATAAATTATAAGAACTTTTTTGTAGCTAAACTAAATTGAAATGTCTCCATAAGCTTCCAGGATTGAGGAAATCAATGAACAAAATTTATACAGCTTATAACAGCTAGGCCTGCGACATCATGAACTCGATGCTTAATCATAAACCCCTTTTAGCAATTAGAAATAAACAAATTGAGAAACCTTCAAGTAGCGGTTATCAACTATGGAATTATTACTTAAGAGGAATACAATGAAAACACTTATATTATATTCTTACCAGCATCACATATTCATACCAGCACAACTTCCATGGAAGATAGGCCATCCACCACCCGTATCGTAGAAGGTATTGGAGCTGTAAGCCCAACAGCTAACATTTCCTAAACCACCCGACCTCCATGGAAAATAGGCTACCCCCCACCCCTCTTTATGTATTACCAATTTAACAAAAATTAATGTTACCTTATTTGAAGATTATTATACTTTTGAGTATCATGAAGAGTTATATACTCTGTTAAACTAGTACACGTATCAACAAAATCTCTTTACAGAGTCACTCACAAGTGGCTAGAACTAACAAGCAAAAATATTTTGTAACAGCCCATAACAAAAGATAGCAGATTGTAAAGATAAAGAATTTGTCTAGAATTCATCACAACACTTACTTCAACTGCTTTATCCAACTGTAGACGCAACTCCTCTTTGGTCATTTTTTCCGTCTTTCTTGTATCAAAGGTTTGACATCTTGCTAGCCAGTTCCAATACTCTGGGTCCTTCCCAAAATCTTTTTTCATACCATCAATTATCTCTTCTCTTAAATTACACGACTGTGCTAAGTTCAGACCATCCAATATCTCTAAAAACCGCTTGCGAAGATTCATGCTAGATGGGAGTGCTTCAACTGCGTTACTGTACACCGCTTGAAGAGTCTTCGAAGCTTGCTCACCAAAGACATCCAATTGGTTCTCTGAATCCTCATCTTGGACATCAGATCCATCATTAGCTCTTTCTTCATCAAGGGGCATAAATAAATCCTTATTATCGTCTTTCCACTGTTTCTCATCATTATCTTCAGGATCACGAGTCAGTGATCCTGTGTCTTCCCCAAGAACAACCTTTCGGGTCTTCAGTTTGTAAAGGTATGTAAGCTCCATTCGCAGATACTCAACCCATAAATCTTCTGAAGATGGACATTGTCTCAAACCTTCCATCATTAAAGCTCGAGCTGCTGCAGCATTTAAGTTATGGTCGAATTCCCATTGGGCAGCATACATATACAAGCTAGGTTTCTTCGGATGAAACCTAATTACCTTAGCCAGAACCTGCAATGACATCAACAAACCTTCCAAATGTTATGTTCTCATCCCATTACCCATTAAAACACTTTCTAAATTAATATATATTACATAAAAAAAATCAATAGAAACTGGCCTTAACCACAAAAGAATAAGCAATCCCTTGAACAACATAAATCAAAATACTGTAACTCAATAACAAGGAATGGGTATAAGTAAAAATACCGTCTTTAATCTTCCATGACCATGTTGTTTACAAAACTCAATATACTTCATCCAAAGATTAATATCTCCTTTAAACCTTGTAGTTGCCAAATGATATATCTTAATAATCCTTCTCACAATAGCTTCATCATAAACTGTTTTCTTCAATCTCTTCTTCCCAATTTCTTGTAATTGTCTAGAAACCGATTTCTTTCGAAGACGACGAAGTGAATCAAGTTGCATTTCATACTCAATGTAAGCTAAGAAATCTTCTTTGAGTGGACTAGGTCGTTTAAGTTTGTATTCGAAATTAGTTCTCTTTCTAGCTATTTCTTTGATTTCTAATGGAGTGAAGATACCTTTTTTCTCAAAATCGTCTAACTCGTCTAACATACGTTCTGTCCTGAATCGCACTACGTCCGCCATATTTGCTGAATCGGAAGAGAAGAGTAACTGAGTCGACGTGCAGGGTTTAGAGAGTTTCTTTGCACACACAGAGAAAAAGAGCGAGAGAGTTGTTGCAGCTGTTAAAAGATGGCCGAGTGTTCAGAATATGTTGGTTATTAGGGTAAGGGATGAACTGGGTTGACCTTGGCGTAACGATCCAACCCGATTACAACGTCCATGAAGTTGGTCTTAAGCCCGTACAAAAGCTCTAGGCCTACAATCTAGGCCCATTGTAAGGTATCAGATATGAATACATGATCATCATAAAGATAAGCTCTGATACTCAATAGAGAGAGAAAGATGGCGGCAGTGAAATATGGAATCATTGGAGTGGGAATGATGGGAAGAGAGCACCTAATCAATCTATCCCACCTTCGTGACCAAGGTGTTTCTGTTGTTTCTGTTGCAGACCCTCATCTTCCTTCTCAACAACTTGCCCTAAATTTAGCAGATTCCTTCAACTGGTCCCTCAAGGTAACATATCTTGATATCTAAGTTTATTTCCACATTTAATTTGTATGAATTTGCAATTCATTTATTGTCCCATGTTTTGTTAAGTGTTAATATGTTTGTGTAGGTTTTCTCAGGACATCAAGAGTTACTTGATAGTGGGCTTTGTGATGTTGTTGTTGTATCAAGTCCAAATATGACACATTATCAAATTCTCATGGATATTATTAACCATCCAAAACCTCATCACATACTTGTTGAGAAACCACTCTGCACCACTGTCGCAGATTGCAAAAAGGTCAGGTATGATTGATTTTTCTTTTGGTGGCGATATGGATACATAATATTTTGTTAGGAAAGTATTTGTCCAACATGGGAATGCTATGCTCATTCTGAAGTATCTATGCATATCTTTGTATAGAGATCATACTTTTAGTATTGTACACATAATTTTTGTAAGTGGTAATGTTACTTATAGCTAGTTCCTACTTCCATGGTAGTGTCTACAATATCTTTGAGAAGGATCTGGATAATCGGTTAATGTTGTGGAAATCAAATCCTCGTAATAAGCTGATCATTTGTCAAATTTAACTCCACGCAGCGCTTTCTTAGTGCAGTGAGCTATCATTTATTCAGGTATTTAGTAGGAGCTTATGGCAAGATTCAGGTCGAATAGTCATTAAAGGGTTCCATGCCAATTTTGTCGAAATGTAGAGTTATTGCCAAAGACCAAAGTAGAATTGAAAAGGGGAGAAAAGTTCCTCTTACTATTGTGATGAAACACAGACTAAAAAAGAGAAGTATATTGAGGAAAACTACTTGTTCTGTTTTCATCTACTTCCCCATCATCAGGGGAAGCTTTGATGTGAAAGATCAATAATTTTAATCTATCAACTCATTTGATAGCATCTGACAGTCAGTCACCAAATGTTGAAAAAAAAAAGATTTTGTCAACAAGGATTGCATGATTAATCTTTCTGCTAGAGCTTTCTTTTAGTTTCTTCTTTCTTGTATTTTGTCATGAATTTGACTGGAACACGTGCTACTTTTCTAGGTCATTGATGCTGCTAGAAAGAGACCAGATATGCTGGTGCAAGTTGGACTGGAATACCGATACATGCCGCCTGTTGCGAAGTTGATAGAAGTGGTAAAGGGTGGAACACTTGGACAAGTCAAAATGGTAGCGATCCGGGAACATCGTTTTCCTTTTCTGGTTAAGGTAGACTGTTATGTGTGTGTTGCATGTTTATCTTGACCTCTGTCCACTTGTGTCTTTGCCCAAATGAATGGTGAGGAGTTATTAGAATTGGTTGCATGCCATAACAGGTTGGCAATTGGAACCGGTTCAACTCTAACACAGGAGGAACTCTGGTGGAGAAGTGTTGTCACTTTTTTGATCTAATGAGGCTTTTTGCTGGTGCCAATCCGGTTCGAGTTATGGCTTCTGGAGCTATTGATGTTAATCACAAAGATGAAATTTATGATGGGAAGGTAAGTCTTAATCAGTATTAAAACATTATAGTGGAATTATATTCATATATACAAATGACCATTTCAGCAATTCCAGACAGGAAGCTGTCTCATTATCTCCATATACCACTAGAATGTAATGCTCTTGTATATAAGTTTCCATTTTGTGTGGTATGGTATAGGAAACTGCATCCTTCGTTAGTAACTTAGTGTTTGGCGATGTATACGCAGTTTGTAAATCTAGAGTTTTTACTTTTTAATTATTACTGAAGTAATCCTTCACCATTAAAAATGTGACCATTTATGCAATCTTTATCTTTATATAAAGGAAAAAAGAAAAGAAAAAGAAGCATAGATTTTACTGAGCTAGTACACATCAATCATATTTGCGCATTTATAACCCTTCTCACTATTCAAGAAATATGCAAGTATGACGAAGGGGAATGGTGATAGTGGTTAAGTCAGCATCAATTCTGAGTCCTAGTGCAATATTGGCATAAATAAATTATGAAACAACTTTAGAAACCTTTAATTAACCATCCTAAACTTTGCACATATTGAGTTTTTTAACTTGAGCTTTAGGTCAGTGTATTGTGTGTATTTTTTTTTTTCTCGATTGAACAACTATAGCCAAATACAATACAGACCAATTAAATCTACTCCATGTTTCATGTATATGGTGCCTACAATGTATAAACTCCAAATCTAGTTATATACAGGAACTGGTTGTTACTTGATGCTTACGGGAAAATATACTGATCATTTACTAATCACCATTTTGTAATGAAGCAAATCAAGAACATATGTCATATTTATATCAGTCTAGTGTGTATATCTGACAAGCTACTGCTGACACAAGTTCTAGATATTATCATAATGCATTTGTCATTGTAGAATTTGACAATCTAGTGCTGTCACAGGTTCCAGATATTATAGACAATGCATTTGTCATTGTAGAATTTGACAATGGTTCTCGTGGCATGCTTGACCTTTGTATGTTTGCTGAAGGGAGTAAAAATGAACAAGAAATCTCTGTTGTTGGTGACAGTGGGAAGGTAAACCATCATTCCTGTATAAGTAATTGCAATTTTTAGATAGGTAGATGTGAAGAAATTGTAATTTAATCTCTATCTATGGCTCTATGCATTAGATGCTTCCTGTGGCAAGTGTGTTTGTTAAATTGTTAGAGGTAGATAGAATGGCAGATTCTTCTCTTTTCTTCGCAAGTCTATTGTATCCTTGGTTCTCACTTGAATTTTACAACAGGGAGAGGCCTTTGTTCCCGAAAGTATTATCCGTGTGGGCACCCGAGCAGAGGGAAGAGATGGAGTTCGCACACTAAAAGCTGAGGACAAGCGAATTAAGTGCGTAAACTTTGTAGTTTATAGTTTATACTAACTCCCTTATTTTGTTTGTCTTTTATCTACATACACTGTTTTTTGCAGTTACAAATCAATCCTTGCACCATTATATATGTATATGTTTAACCTGAAAATTTATATTTCACGTCTCTCTTCCAAATATGATGCGACACACTCAATTTATAAATATGTATGTTGCTCAGATATGATGGACTACACCATGGATCAAGCTATTTGGAACACCTCAACTTTTTGTCTGCTGTTAGAGTTCAAGGTACCAGAGCCCCTGCTGTGGACTTGCAGGATGGTTTGTACTCGGTTGCCATTGGAGTTGCTGGTCAGCTTTCAATTGAAAGGGGACAATTTGTTACCATTGAAGAAGTCTTACGCGGGTAGAACATCAGCTCTATCTGCATTGCAGATGTTCCATATTTTCCAACATTGTTGTTGTCTAGAATTGTAAAAAAATCTTGGTAAAGAGTGTTTATAGTTTACATTGTTGTAAATGTGTGAACCATATCTCATCCCATCCATTAATAAAAGAAATAAACATTTTACATATGTTCTATATAAATTTTTGCAACATAAGCAGCTAGAGGAATTAGGATATAGGTGGTCAACGCTGATTTTGTTAAAGTCAATACTCAAATTCAAACTTTTGGGCTAATTTTCAGTAGACAAGGGAGTGTCTACTAATTTTCAATAGAAGCAAGGGCTAATTACTAATAACTTCCAAACTTTTGGGATGATCTCAAAACTCCAAAGTGTGTACGTTGCAATATCAAAGTCGCCTAACGTGTCGATAAGTTTGAATTCCAGAAATATCTTAAGCTAGGTCGGTTCACACTTCACTACTTCATCAGTTCATCTCATCTGACATCTCACCAAACCAAAAGGCGCCATTTCATTCCCATTTCCTCTCATTTAAACTCACAAAACACTCTTTTTTTTTGTTTTTATTCTCTCTCTCTCCTCTTTCTTTTGCCCTAATTCACAAATATCCTCATTTTCATCTCTATTCGAAGAAGAAAAGAAAACTAATAAATTTACCAAAAACAGAAGAAGAGAACGAAACGAAGAAGAAGACGAACTTCAGCTTCAACTTTCTCTTCTATTCGATTTCGATTTGAAATGGTTCCTCACTTATACGCCATGGATTCACAAACCAAAGCTCAAGAACTGTTATCGAAGATTCTCTCATCATCTTCATCACCATCAACAATCTCTTCAACTTGTGATGCAATTGAAGATTTCTTACAAAAACACACGGTAGATCAGAAACGATCTTTCTTTTCAATTGCATTTCCTTCGTTAATTTGTAAGGTTTTCGGATTTGATGAAGTTTCTTCTTCTTCGAAATCAAGTTCTTCATGGATTGATCAAATTCAAGCTTTGAATGATTCTGAACTTGAACTTAGGGTTTTTAATTTGTTATCTCCATTTGGTACTTTGTTTTCTTCAATTCATTCTGTTGATCGGAATTGTTTAGTGAAGTATGTTTTTCCTGTTGAGAGATTACCTGAATGGATTAGGTTAATGCTTCAAAGTGAGAAAGATTGCCTTATTTTAGCTGATTTGTGTCCTTTGTTTAAAGGTAGGGTTAAGGAAGATACAGTTAAAGGTACTTTTCAAGTTCAGTTGAATGTTTTTGAGTATTATATGTTTTGGTTTGCTTATTATCCTATTTGTAGAGGGAACAGCGAGAATCCTAGTGCAGTTGTAGCTAAGAAAAGTCGGAGGTTTAGATTGGAGAAATGGACTTCTTCTATTCCAGTTTTAGCTGGAGGAGTGAGTCGTGGACCAGCAGGGCAGAGCTTAGGTTGTGGATTGTACATTCGTCTTCTTTATGCTTATCTTCATGCATTTGTGCCGAATTATGGAGTTGAGACTCATCAACCTTATCGGAGTTCACTTCTGCACTATTCATCAGGTTATGACGGTTCACTGGTGTTACAAATGGAATTCATGGTTTATACGTTGATACACTTTTGGTTAGTCGATAATGACTTTTCTCCGCTGTCTGTGAATGTATGCAAGTCATTTGGTATGAAATTTCCTTTCCGAGCAGTCTTAGGTGAGACACCGCCAACCTCTGGGCTTGGTGAAGTTCTGATGTTATTTGTGAAGTATTTGAATAGTAGTTGGGTTGCTCTTAATCATGGCTCTGAAACAATTGATCTAACTGGAACTCCTCGGTCCAGAGCCTTGAGTTCTGTTGATTTTATGAAGTCCACGAGTGTTGTTTCACAAATTGGAAGTGGGTGTTCTGTTGCATCTAGTAACTCATTGATTCAGAGGCCGTTGTACAGATTCGTATTGAGGACATTTTTGTTCTGCCCTGTTGATACCTATATCAGGAATGCTTCTCAAGTTTTTTCCCTATGGATTAGTTACATAGAACCTTGGAAGGCTAGTGTAGAAGAATTTACGGATCTTGATGCTTTCATAGGTCAACCCCCTCATCGTTCGGGGGATGAAAAGAACCATTCTCGGGACACCATCAAGGATAGTGGCCAATCGACATCTGGTTATACATCATCTTGGGAAGGCTACGTGCTATCCAATTATCTCTTCTATAGCTCTCTGGTTATGCATTTCCTAGGCTTTGCACACAAGTTCCTACATACCGACGTAGAGGCAATTATTCAGATGGTATTAAAGGTATTTTTTCTCTCTATTTCATTTTATATCGTCAACTCATGTGTTATAAACAACCCCTTGGTTACTAGTGTATTTTGTCAATCTAATGTTGCTGATCAATTTTTTGTATTCTGGTCAGCAAAGTGTGCAGTCTGTATATATATTTATTGTTCAATATAGCTTCAGATTTGTTCTAATTAACAAATGCGCCCTTTTAAAGTCCTTGTTAGAAGTTTAGATGGAGTGTCTGATGGATTAAACATTAATAATTTAGTAATTAGTGTAAAACTTAACCAGGATATATCCATGGTATAACATATATATTTGTCAGTGAGGCTAGTATGTATTTTTTGCTCCAATGGCTTTAAATTTGGCTTTGGTGATTATACCATTGTGATTTGGACTGTACTTCCTCACCCTGCTCACTTTTATGCTGTAAGGTTGTGCATGGCAATGCACTTCTTTCTTTTCTGTAAGGGGATCAAGTTATACTGTCCGTAAGGTTTATGCTGTTTCATTATGCATGGAACTTCATTATTGAAACATATAGCATTGGGCTGGCAGATAACCTATATTTAAGGTTTGGGTTCTATTTTCGTGTAAACAGTTATTAGTGTGGCACTAAATCACTAATCACTACCCTCCTTACTTTGCTGCTAATGCTTTATCCTTGGGCTCCTCTCGGTGGTTTAGCATTTTCCTATGACTTAATGAATAATTTTAGGCTTAGGGCATTATCATCCTGTGTATTGCTCCTGGAGACCTGTGGCTTGGTTTCAAGGGGTGATGGATTTGCATGTACTTAAACTGTACTGCATCATATGATTGAGTGTGAAAGAAAGATCCTTTGCTTCCTGAACTTTCGAGTTGAGTTGTGTCTAACAAAGAACTCTTGTTAGCAGAATTTCTTGTTTTGCCCATTAAAACAAATTAATATATCAAAGATCTTGTTATAGATGTTGACGTGGATGCTTCATGGGTTGTAGGACTTATTGAACTGAGCTTGAGAGGAGTAATTGTAATAGTCGAATCAAAGGCTTAAGGTTGTATACCTATGCATTGGTATAAATATTGTGAGATAAACAAGATGATTAGTATAAGTGTTAGCATGTTGTGTATGAGTATAAATGCTATTGAACATAGCATGATTATTTAGAGAAGTATGTTGTGAGATATCTGAAGATGTTGTTCCATATCCTTAGATACTGCATATTGACCTAGACAGCAGAGAAGATTTAGAAAAGGATTTGGTCTTTGCAGACTCGAATAACAGACAAGACAAAATCTTGCCAAGTATTTAGACAGCAGAGAAGATTCAGATTTATAGGCCATTATGCATATTTAGAAATCAATAAATTTTTTGGTAGTTTTGCAAAACTGTTATTTTTGATACTGTATTATGTGTAGTAGTAAGCTTATTTTCTTGGTTTATCTGTTAGATCCTAAATTGGAGACAAACACCTGCTACTGAATATTTCATGATCAATTTTTTGTATGAGTGAGAATCTGCATATGTAAAGTTCTTTTCTTGTTTCGTGCATAGTTTTATTGTTAATGTATTTTCATTTTCTTTGTGTGTTGCTGGTGTAGGTGTTAAATATTTTGACATCATCAAGGGAGCTGAGGGACCTTATGAAGAGAGTTGATGCTGCATTTCATTCTAGATCCTTTGTGTCTTCCCCATTAATGGTTGATAATTCACACAAGTATGTCCCATCAATTCGTGAACAACTGCAGGTATTCTTTCCCCGCTCTTCAGTTGATAAATATACTTATTTATGCTGTTTCTTTCAAGTCCATTATCCTTTTTTCCCGTTGATTATTTCCTAGCTGAGATTTAGACCGGAACATAGTGATGATTGATAATTGAATCTAGCGGACTATAAAAGCTCTTATGTATGGATGGGTTGGCCCCCCTGATTGAGTAGTGTAACAACTCCTTACAAAAAAACCCCATGTATATGCAACAATTTATTACATTATAGTATTTTCACTTCCTCAGATAACATTAAACAAAAAAGAGGAAAGAGCTTGGGTCAGTGGCTACATGTCATGGTGCTATATTTATCTATACGAGATGAACGCGTCTTTAATGAGTTGATTTATGGTGTTCTCACACAACATTACCTTACGTTTGTTCTTTTGGCATGTCCTCTTTTTACCATTAGGATTGGGAGGATGGCCTTTGTGAGAATGATGCTGATGGATCATTTCTACATGACAACTGGAATCAAGATTTAAGGCTCTTAAGTGACGGTGAAGATGGTGGGCAACAGCTACTTCAGGTAATGCTGGATCATTCTTTAGTTTTGACACTTTACTAAGCATCTAGTGCCCCTTAGGTTGGGTTTGACAGTATAATCTAATCTGTGACTCAATGTTTGTAGCTGCTGATATTGCGTGCTGAGTCTGAGATCCATGCTATATCTGGTGATAATCATGCCAAGAATCTTCAAAATCTGGACTCCATGAGATCCCAGATGGAAATTCTATTTGGAAGTACTGCTGGAAGTCCCAAATCGGTCATGCCAGAAATGAAGCAATGTCAACACACCAGGGATGATTTGTTTAAACCAAGGTGGGTTGGAAATCACAAGCTGGTTGATGTAAGATACAAAGGTGACTGGATGAAAAGGCCCATCTCCAGTGGTGAGGTTTCATGGCTCGCAAGACTGCTTGTCAGGTTGTCTGATTGGTTGAATGAGCTTCTTGGGCTAAACCATGGACAGAGCAGTGATGCTAGCCCGTCTGTTTCATATGTGGACGTTCCAAATGATGACCTGGATAAAGTAGGTGGTTTAAAGGAAGTGATGGGGGTGGTTTTGAGTTCGGTTATGTTTTGTGTGCTCTTCGTATGCAGGGCGGTGTTGAGGTTCACAAGGGAACATGGATATAGAGTAAACTTGAGAGTTTTTGCATCAAAAAGGTGTGTGATGGTTTTGCTATTAGGTGTTGTGTTTAGTTTGTTAAAGAGAGCTTTTCTTCGACTTTCACATTCGTCAGGCTGCAACTCCTTTATATGTTAGAAAGTATTATGTACACAAAGTTCCATTTTCTGGTTGAGGAAAGGAATGAAAAGTTTTGTTTCCTAATGCTTTTAGCTTCTTTGCCTATAGGCTTCGCATCCGGCTACAGCTTATTTTATCCCAAAGTGATCATGCTCTAGTACTCTCATGATGGCTGGCTTGGCAGGGAGCCTTGTGTAGATATAGGAAGTGACTTTTGTTTGTGCCCTTTCTTTTGAGCAGCTGGTTGTGTTTGGCCATGCTGAACCATTTGAACGGAATAGGGGTCCTCTAGTATCCAGGTTATGTTATTATGGGAGTGTTTCCATTCAGGGGCAGCATAGATAACTTTGTTACTTGTATATTGCTGCTTAGCCAAAAATAAAAAATTGATATTATCATTTCTGGGTTTCTCATTCTCATAATCAACTTCTTTAACTAGGAATCAAACAAGAACAACAGCATCCATATCTGCATTGATTCTACATCACTGAAAGTACTTGGATCAAGAGTTCATTTTTTTTAGCTCATGAAGAAAATAGTTTTTTAGTGAAAAAAGTAGTCAATGCACTAGAATTGCCACTTAAGAAGAGTTGGGGGTTCTGGATTTACCCGAGAGCTCCAATCAAAAGGTCTTTGGGTTTAGGGTTTATGAATATGAATTACCACTTAAGTATGTATATGAATGGACAAGTATTTTGCCTAATTTTTGTTTATTTTGCAAAAAAAAATAAAGTTCATTGTTTGTTTTGCAAAAAAAAAAAATTCTTTGACCAAATTGAAAAAAAAAAGTGAAAGTTCACTGACCAAATTGCCTATTTTTTCGTATATGAATACATACTTCACTTTCATTCTAGACTAGATTCAAATGGAAACTCACGAATCCTATCTCTAGCAAAAGTAAAATCAAGCTCTCCCCACATTATGAATCTCCCCAAGAACCCACTCCTAAATCCTAGTACCCTCAAACAGCTGAAACCCCATCAAAAATCAATTATACCCACTAAGTATTTGATCAAATTCACCACAATGGCAGTGAAAGGGACGATATATCTGCAACTAGTTCTTAGATGGTTTCACATTGCATATATCTGCTTTAGTCCCTGTCGTCCACAAGTAAAACTGTAAAAGGGAGGATACCATAGATTCACCACAATGGCAATGACCTTGTTGAGTGCATTGGAGAATGTAAATCGGTAAATGGGGCTGGTCTTCATAATTCAAATTGATAT
>JABWDY010019409.1:1554-11608 GCA_013358455.1 Thalictrum thalictroides | reverse complement strand
TAGCACTACTACAAATAATTCCCTTAATGATTCTAACAACTAAACTAATCCTAAAATTAGTGTAGAAGCAAGTATCAGGGTATCGAATCCACTCTTTCCAAGAATTGGGTACTTAGCTACAAACAGAAAACAACGAAGAAAGATGATGTCGTTTATGAAGGGATTGATGAATTGTAGGGATTTGAATGATTGAGAGTAATTATGATTGAAGTAAAGAAAGTGCAAATAAAGTAAAGCAAGCAAGATAAAATAAAGATTGTCAATATGGAGAGAAAAGCGGGGTATTACTTCGTTTCATAGGTAAGTGTCCAAATTAACTACTCATGCTTATTTCCCATGCATCCAACTATAAACTCATAGACAAGCAATAATTGGTAGTGAGTTCCCTTGATCTCGACCCAGGAACTCGACCTCAAGAAGTATTCAAGACCCAGTACCTCTCATCTCGATGCCGTCATGCAAGTTGTGAATTACAACTCTTTATACTATTTGTTAATTACCTTCTCTCTCTCGATGCCAAGATATGTTAACGGGCGTATGAGGCTCGAAAGTCTCTACACATGCAAAAAGATCTCTCTTTTATTTATTATGAAGAACAAAGAGCAAAAACTATTCTACGTGATCAATCATAAAATAATTACCTTTCTAGCATGGCAAACATAGAACACTTGTAATAAATTCTTCTACTTACCTAATCCACTTGTAAAACCCCATGAATCGATTAGCTCATGGTGATTGTGGTGATGGTGATAATGGTTGCATAAGTAAAAGACATAATCAAAAGACAAGAATATAAATACGGAAGATTAAATTGCATGAAAAGTAAAGATACGATAGAAAAATAAAGAACTTGAACTTGAAAAGTAAATAAACTTGTATTATAATCAATGGAACTTCTTCTTTAACATAAAATAATGTAAAACCCTAATGATACTTCAATTTAAGATCAAAGCATAATGAATTTCGTAGGTCTCCTCTCCTTATATAGGGAGGAGTCCTTCTAACCCTAGAACTCCTTGAAAATTGCTAGAAAAGAGTGTAATTTATTAAATAACTTTTATGAAGCTTCCGGAGGTGAAATTTGGTGGAGATCTTAGTCGAACAGCGTGGAAGACTCAGTAAAAATGTTAGATCCAAATTCCTTCTATAAACACGTCTACCAAAAAGCCCAAGAGGCCAAAAAACTGTCTTCAGAAACTGGGTCAGGCAGGTTTTGACGAGTCTTTTTGTCCTGATTCCATCTCTGTTTTCTGTGATCTATCTTGACAGTCTTGAAGGAGGAAGTGATATCTTTCGAATGCCTATTTGTGCTTCAAAATCCGAGCTCTCTAACCCTTTCGTTTAATTGCGTCAAGTTGGCTACTTGAAACTGCCTTTTTACCGCATTTTGCTTCCTTTTAACTTTTCCGGGTGAAATGCACCTACAAACACGTAATTCTAACATTACCAAGCATATCATATCACTTTATATCACAACTTCAGACAAATATACATGATTTAAGGGGATATATTTACACTTTTGAGCGCTTATCACCCATCCAACCAATCTTCTAGTTGATTTGTATTGTGGTAGAGGAAAGGGTGAGAGTACCTCTTTCTCTACTCACCCCTTCATACTCCACAACAAATCTAGAAATAGGATTGGATCACTTAATTCATTGATTAAGATTGATTTATTCATCTTGATCTAGTTGAACAAGTATCCAAGGACTAGGAGGTTGTATTGGTGTTTGGTGTAGATATTGATAACTTACTCCTTAGTTTACTGATTTGACGGCAATTGTGCTGCTAATCACCGTCAAATAGCAGTGCTAGTAAACCAAGCTGTCGAAATAGGTTAATTCTACCGACACTACTCAAATAATTTTCCTTTGGGATTCTAACAACTAAACTAATCCTAAAACTAGCTATCTGGGTATCGAATCCACCCACTCAAGAATTGGGTACTTAGCTACAAACTGGAAACAACGATCAAGGATGATGTCATTTATGAAGGGATTGATGAATTGTAGGAAGTTTATGAGTTTGATTGATTCAGAGTAATTATGACTACAACAATATAAACGCAAGTAAAGTAAAGAAAGCAATATAAAATAAAGGTTGTGAATATGGAAAGAAAAGTGGGGTATTACTTCGGTTCATAGGTAAATATCCAAATTAACTACTCATGCTTGTTTCCCATGCATCCAACTATTCCTCATAGACAAAACAATAATTGGTATTGAGTTCCCTTGCTCTCGACCCAGGAACTAGACCTCAAGAAGTATTGAAGACCTAGTACCTCTTATCTCGATGCCGTCATGAAAGTAGTGAATTACAACTCTTTATACTAATTGTTAACTATTTTCTCTCTCTCAATGCCAAAATATGTTAACGGGCGTATGAGGTTCGAAAGTCTTTACATATGCAAAAAGATCTCTCTTTTATTTATTACGAAGAACGAAGAGCAAAAACTATTCTACGTGGCCAATCATAAAATAATTACCTTTCTTGTATGGAAAACATAACACTTGTAGTAAATTCTTCGACTTACCTAATCCACTTGTAAAGACCCATGAATCAATTAGCTCATGATGATTGTCGTGATGATGATGATGGTAGATGTAAAATACATAATTAAAAAGTAAATTACATAAAAAGTCAAGATACGATTGAAAAGTAAGGAACTTGAAATTAAAAAGTAAATAGACTTGTAATATAATCAATGGAACTTTTTCTTCAACATAAAATAAAGTAAAACCTAATATGGTACTTCAATTTAAAATAAAGCACAATGAATTTCGTGGCTCTCCTCTCCTTATATAGGGAGGAGTCCTTCTAAACCTAGAAATCTTTGAAAATTGCTTGAAAAGAGTTTGCAATTTATTAAATAACTTGTAGGAAGTTTCTGGAGCTTAAATATGGTGAAGATCTTAGTCAAACCACGTGGAAGACTCAGTCAAAATCTTAGGTCCAATTTCCTTCTAGAAACACGACTTCCAAGAAGCCCAAAAAAATCAGCAGAAACTGAGTCTGACAGGTTTTAACGAGTCTTTTTGACCTGATTCCATCTCTGTCTGCTACAATATTTCTTGATAGTCTTGAAGCAGGAAGTGAGAGCTTATCAATGCTTATTTGTGCTTCAAATTTCGAGCTCTCTAACCCTTTCGTTTAATTAAGTCAAGTTGGCTACTTGAAACTGCTTTTCTGCTGCATTTTTCTTCCTTTTAGCTTTTCCGGGCGAAACACACCTAAACACGTAATTCTAACAATACCAAGAATATCATATCACTTTGTATCATAACGTGGGACAAATATACATGAGTTAGAGGGATATATTTACAATTTTGAGCGCTTATCAAACACCCCCAAATAACACCTTGCTTGTCCTTAAGCAAGAAGGTGAAACAAAAAGCATAAGGGTGAGAAATAAATTCATTTCAAAAATAAGATATTTACCTCTTCGTAGGCAATGTATGATTGCATTTACCGTATGCGCGCAACAAGGCGTTAATCCTTTAGGTTTCCCTAATAGGACGAGTTGTAGGCTCGTGAGGGTTTTCTAGGGAAGATACCCACAAATTTCAAAGGAAGAGATGGTGATGGACAAGTTCAAAGAGTAAACCTTCTTTCAACATAATAAGTTCATGCTTACATAATCCATTAATATAATCAACACTAACATATAAGACTATGTTTTATTTCTCAAGATAGAGATAATTCACTAATCACCTTAACAAAACTTATAAATGGAAAGTATGTGTGTGAGTGCAAATATGTGTATGCAAAGTGAATGATATGCACGTGTGTGTGCGATTGGCTATTACTTGTAAATGTTATATCTTGTGAATTGTGACAATCAAGGGCAAAACAGACTTTTCACATGTTATATTATAGTATGAGTCTTTGTATTAGGTCTATGTCTTGGTGTTCAAGTGTCCGGAGGCCTTCGGAGCTAAAGACATCAAGAATGGACGCGATCGGCGGCAACCGAGCACAACCGGGCAAAAACCGAGTTAAGCAGGCCGGTCAAACAGGCAGGTCAAGCAGGCAGCTGATTTCAAGGGAGTCGACTGATGGCAAAACTTGAAATGGAATTTTATATGGTCAGTCGACTTTGACCTTTGACCGTTGACTTTCCTTATAAGGTCAGTCGACTGACCCTTTGTGGCAGTATAGGGTCAGTCGACTGACTGAAGGGATATGCTGGAATTAAACCCGGTTTGGTCCAACTCACTCCCGGTTCACTCGGTCAAAACCCTAGTAGGTCATATGACTTTGACCAACGACTTTTTTAGGGTTTTGACTATAAAAGCAACATTACAAGAGGATTTCTCTAAGGATTTTGTTCATTTCATCAAGAGCTTTCAATAGGCAAAAACCTATCTTTGTGAGATAAGCTACAATAAAGAAATCATCATCTTCCTTCCATTCATCTCTTCCAATTCTTCCAGTCCAAGTGAGGTTGAGTGAATGTTTGTTCATGGGTGTTTAATATAAACCCATTTGAGTGCTTTATATTCTTTCTCTACCATTCTCTTTGTGAAAGACTTTCAAGAGAGAAAAACCCATTTCTACCAAAGGTGATTCCTTTGATGTGTTGAGTTCTTGTTGAACACAAGAAAGGTGAAACCCTTGTGAAGGAGTTCAAGGTGAGGAGCTTTGTGACAAGCTTCTTCAAAACCCTAGTGGATTCTAGGTTAGAGATTTAGGAAAAATCTCTACAACTTTCAAGTTAGATTAAATCAAAACTTATGGGAGAGGTGTAGAGGTTGTTAGATGTGTTCCGAGACTTTGGATTTATCTTAATAGCAAGAAGCGACTTGAAGAGTGGACGTAGGCCATCTTGGGCCGAACCACTATACATCCTTGTGTTGTGGGTTTGCATTCTTGCTTTTACTTTATTTCTATATGCTTGGTTGTTGTAGGTATAGATTGACACTAATTTACATCTCTAGTTAGTAGTTCTTGAACCGGAAGGTGGGAGTGCCTCTTTCTCTCCCACCTCGAGAAGTTCTTGACTACTCGTGAAAGTATTGATGTTTATTAGTCTTAGAAGTGTGGTTTCAACAAACCCATTTTCATAAAGACAATAACCCAAGGACTAGAGATAGTTAGTTGTGATTAAATCTCTACTACATCTTTGATCATCCTATCTTCTTTACATCTCCTTATAATTGTTATCTTGCTTGTTTTTTGCTTATGGCTAGATAGAATTGCTTAGTGATATTGTTTATTCCGCATCTTTGTTTTTCCTAAGCATATATATTAGTGACAGTTTTTCTCAGAAAAATGTCAGTGTGCCTTTGTGATATCTCTTGGGGGTGATATTTACCTTTAAGTTTTTAAATACCCTTTTCACCCCCCCTCTAGTATATTGGACACCATTGTGTAAGGAATATCAATTGGTATCATAGCCGAGTTGCTCAATCAATGTTTCAAAACCTGAGAAAAAGATCCATACACGATGACGTCCACTGAGGGAAGTGTTGTAAACAAACCTCCTATGTTTGATGGTAAGTATTATACTTTCTGGAAAGCTAGGATGAAAATATTCTTGAAATCACTTGATCCCTCGTGTTGGGATGTGGTAGAACGTGGTTTTACAGGACCCACATTCACTTCTGTTGTTGGTGGCGAGACGGTCACCTCACTGGCACCTATCGACACTTGGTCACCCGCTGATAAAGCCAGATGTCATGCAAGTGCCAAAGCACTGAATGGCATTAACTGTGGCATCTCACCTGAAGAATTCAAATCCATTATGACCTGTGAAACAACTAAGGAAGCTTGGGACATCCTGGAGCTCTCTCACGAAGGGACTACTCAAGTGAAAGATTCTAAACTCTAAATGTTGACAAGTGAGTTTGAGAGGATAAAGATGGAGGATTCTGAGAGGTTTGGCGACTTCTGGCTCATGTTACAAGATTGCACAAACTCCATGTGGGGTCTTGGTCAACAAGTGGATGATTCCGTTATAGTGAGGAAAATTCTTCGGTCTCTTCCTGCCAAATTTGATCCTAAAGTGTCTGCTATTGAAGAATCTAAGGATGTAGGAAAGCTTGACTTGAAAGAACTGGCGGGGTCAATACAAACTTTTGAAATGAAAATTGCCCCTAGAACCAGCAAGGAAGATAAATCTGGTCATGAGAAATCTATTGCTTTTACATCCTCCACCTCAAATGAACAAAGTGAAGGCATGGCTCTTATGGTCAAGAAGTTGGGGAGATTATACAAGAAGACCTGGAACTTCGTCAGAAACCAGTCTTCTTCTTATAACACAACAGACAAAGGTACTCCTAAGTTTGACAGAAGAAAAGGTCAGGGGTCGGATGATAAGAAATGTTATACTTGTGGAGGGACTGGGCACATACCTACAGTGTGTCCCAATAACACCTCCAGACACAAGGCCATGAAGGCAACCGCTGAATCTGATACTAACACTGATAGCGACTATGATTCGTCGGAAGATGAGGGTTCCTCCTTTAAGAAACTTCTTATGGCAATTTCTGAGTCCAAACCTGTGATCTCAGGTGAAGACGATGGAGATAGTCAATCAGAGGATGATTCTGAAGATGATGAGTTATAAGAGGCCTATAATGAGCTTTATGAAGAATTTAAAAAGGCCGCTAAGAGACTTGAGAGCAACATGATAAAAATCAGCGATCTAAATGAAAAGTGCCAGTTGCTTCAAGCTGAGAAGGACGGATTTGAAGATCAAGTCACAAATCTTAAGTCATCCTTACTATCTATCTCTGAGGAGAAGGAGACTTTGTCTCAGGACTTAAAGAAAATGAAGATATCAGTTGGGAAGTCTACTTCCATTCCTGAGACATTAAGTCTAGATCATCTCCTGAAGGTGTCGAGAAGCATTCATGATAAGACCGGATTAGGTTACAGGGCTTCTATAGAGGCAAAGAATTCTGTAGCAGGACAAAGGGTGTTTGTACATCACAATACCAAGAGTTGCTATTATTGTGGTCTCCCAGGACATATTCAGAGATTCTGCAGGAAAAGACGATCTGACAAGAAAAGTAGCAGGGTAGCCTCTCTTAAGACTAAGAAGACAAATCTTGAGCTTCTAGTCAACAAGTCTTCTGTAGGGAAAATCGCAAAAGTATGGCGACCAAAGAAGTTGAGCACCTCATCTAGCTCGACTGTCACAACTCTTCCTGAACACCACTACTTGCCTAGCACTCATGGCTAGAACTTCTTTCAAAGGCAAGGAAGTGTGTTTTGGACCTTCAGAGAGTGAAGACTATGCTGAGGATAGTGAATTTGATAGTGATGATCCGTACAAAGGTACTTCTATTGAAGAGACAGAGAGAGTCATTCATGGTCTCAAGGAGGTCATCTCACATCTTGATTCAAAGCACAAGCTTCTCACTGATGAACTTGCCAAAGTCACAGAAGATAGGGAAGAATCCTATCTCATAATTGATGTTCTTACTGGGGAGCTGATTAGATTCAAGAAAGAGAAAGATCATCTAAAGGCACAAGTATCTATGAAAGCCTCTCACCAAGGGATTGGTTCTAGAAGCTGTTCTTTCAGATCTTGTCCTGGAAACCGCATGTACCATCATCATATCAAGGAGCCTCAGTCGGTTGCTAAGGTTACAGATATCTCTGAAGATTTACTAAGTAACATGTTAGATGAGAGCCTTCACATTGTTATGACTAGGCATAGTAGATCTGTGCCTAAGTCTTATACATAGAGGCACCTTAGCATCCAGTCCAACACCCAACTACTAGGTGTGCCTTTTTGGGTTCATTAGTACTTATGTGCCAAATGGACCCCTTCACCGAACTACGAGGCGTTTGATCCCCTGTACCCCTTTGTTATATCTTTGTGTTTTGGGGTACGTAGGCAGCTTGTCAATCTGGTTGATAAGTGCAATGCCAGCTTTTATATAAGTCTTACTTAGTGTATTTCTAATATATATATATATGTATAAAGCGCTTCACGTTCATATCCTAAGTGTTTCAGGTAACAGGAAGAAGATGTGCTGATAGTTAATCTCTTAAGCCTGTCATTTCATGATATGAAAAGGTTTCCCGAGTTGGTAATGCATTCCTATCATGATCTTGGCTTAAGTAAGGTTTATCATGTTTATTCTTCTGTGAATGCGTTGATCCATTTCTTCAAGGACATAATAAGTGTGAGTCAACATCAATGGAAGTGGTCGGCATGTCATCGACACGAGTGAAAACCACGTGTATCTTTGTGGTTGGCATAGTCGATGGCATGATTGGATATCATGTTAATTCCTATGTGATGGGCACACTTAATGTGTTTGTGAATTTATGAGGTCAATGTTTTTCTTGAGTGCTTGCCTTGTTATCCTGTTGTTGTTGTTTACATAAGTACATGCTATACGTTCATGTTATATCTTGTTCACGCTTATGCCTTGCCATGCATGTATGTCTTTCATGATAATATATCTTGTTGCATGCATTGGTTGTGTCCTATATGTCCCGAAACTGAGATCCAAGGTGTGTTAACTATCAAGCATGAAAGATGCATCCGTTTGATGGATTTGAGTTGTACGTGACTAAGAGTTTTGTTGATCGGCACTTAATGCATATTCTAGTGGATTTGATAAAAAACTTGATGGATTTGAGAAATGATTGATGTTTGTTATGAATCGAGAAGACAATGATGTACTGGTTTTAGTTTTGATGTTGTTTTTGAAAGTTGGAAACGGTTTGGATAAGCTATGGATGTGTTTAGAGAAAAGTCGGAGTTTTCGAAAAATCAGGGTGTGCCAGGCAGTCAGTCGACTGACCTTGAAAGGGTACTTGGAAATCAGACTGGGAGTCGATTGACCTGTTAATCTGTTTTTTATCTTTGGCTTGGAGTCGACTGACCCTTTATTGAAGATTTTGAAATAAACCATCAGTCGACTGATCTTCAATGCTTAATGGGCCACACCTGACCCATTTTGAAATTCGGTTTGCTATAAAAGTTTTTATCATTCCTATACAAACCTAATTTGATTCTTTCTCTCTCATAGCCTCCATTAAACCTCTTTCAAGCTTTCAAACATCAGTTTTCTTCAGATCTGTTAGGAGTTTTCATTGTTTTTCTCTGTTTTTCTTCAGATCTGCTATTCTAAGTCCTTTTTCATTCAGATCTGTTTCTCTGAAGCGTTTGTTTCTCAGTTTTTCATTTAGTTTTTATCTTAGTCTCTGTTTTCTCTGTTTTCCATGGCACCCAAGAGAGCCAGAGGTTATGGTCCTTCTTCTTCCTCTGCTTTGCCTGAGACTTTAGCTTCTCTACCTACACAGTCTATTGGTGGAGCCCCTGCTTTGCTTCACCCGTCTCCTGCTACTAGAGATCTCTTCACCAGGAAGTTTTCTCGTAGTCCTATCTCCATAAAGAGGGCTGTTGTAGTTGAAGATCTTGAGCACTATGATCTCGAGCAAATTCTTCTCTCTTCTGGTCTATCTGTTTTCCAGGGCATCGAGAACAAAGCCCATAAGCTGACATCTCAATATTTCTTTTCAAATATCTCTGAGCATTCTTTTGATCCTCCTTCCTTCAAAACCTGTCTCTATGGTTCTGCTTTCGTTATCACCCTCGCAGAGAGATTTGGTTTTTAGAGGCCCCTTCCCGAGTTCAGAGTTTCTCACCCCTTGTGCCTGACACCGAGCACGGATGCTGATTTGATGCACGAGGGGATGCTTCTGTTGTGGGGCAGGATGTTCCCTTTCTCTGGAGGAGTGTCTACTGCTAAGATGAATGCCAGATGGAGGGTTCTTCACAGAATCATGCTGAGCACGGTATATTGCAAGACTGGCACCTTAGCAGAGATTCAGAAGGATGAGGCTTTTTGGCTATGGAGAGCTGCATTGGGTGAGAGGTTGGATATTTCTATGATTATCTGGTATAGGATGGCAAATGCATTTGACGGTCCTGTCAACAATGCATTGCCTTATGGAGCTTTGATCAAGGAGTTTGCCCCTTATGGTATTCTTAAAGATTCTACAACCTGGGTGAGTGCACTGGAGCTGATATTCCTTACACAATGGTGTCCAATATACTAGAGGGGGGGTGAATAGGTATTTAAAAACT
>JABWDY010019356.1:1826-13751 GCA_013358455.1 Thalictrum thalictroides | reverse complement strand
AATGTGATTTATTTTATTTAGAAGGCGTGGGTTTTATGATAATGCCTCGGAATGAATTTCAGTAATTTTCGGGGTGTTACAATATCTGATATGTCAGTAGCCATCCCTTCTTCAGTGAGGTTAGCTTGAGCTTTGCCTTTGCCTTTGCCCTTGTCAGTTCGAATGTCAAACTTGCTTCGACACTCATCAGCCTTGTGGTTCATCTTACCACATTTGTGGCATTTACCATTGAACTTCTTAGCACTTGATTGCTGCTTCCTAGAATTTTGAGGCACAAATTTCCTCTTTTTCTTAGTTTCAGCAACATTGACCTTCTCAGAGGAATGAACCCCATTGGACTTGTCATTCTTGTGGTTGTCTTCCTCAATCCGCAGCCTAACTATCAGGTCTTCAAGAGACATTTCCTTTCGCTTGTGCTTAAGGTAGTTCTTGAAGTCCTTCCGAGCAGGTGGAAGTTTTTCAATGAATGCTGCCACTTGAAAAGATTCACACAGCTTCATGTTCTCAGCTGCAATGTCATGCAGGATGACTTGCAATTCTTGGATCTGGCTGACCACAGTCTTTGAGTCCACCATCTTGTATTCCAGAAACTTGCCTACAACAAATTTCTTGGAAGCAGCGTCCTCTATTTTATATTTCTTCTCCAAAGACTTCCAGAGATCTCTAGACGTCTTGAAAACATAATAGACATTGTAGAGCGGGTCTACCAGATTATTGAGGATATAATTGCGGCAAAGGTAATCTCCTTGATTCCATGTATCAATTGATGCCGCGGCATTTGTATCCCCAGAACTTCCAGGTGCCAGGACCGGAGCCTCTTCAGTTATGAATCGTGCTAACTTGAGAGTAGTCAGGTAGAACTGCATCTTACCCTGCCACTTCTTGTAGCCAGTACCATCAAACTTCTACGGTTTCTCTCTCACAGTCAGATGAGTGGGCAGAAGAATGGCTTGACTTGCACCTTGTACAGGCATGTTTGGAAGCTGACCAGTCCCAAAATTTAATGGTGTCTGCGTTCCACTTTGTCCAAATGGAAGTAGACCAGTCCCAAAATTAAATGGTGTCTGCGTTCCACTTTTTCCAGATGGAAGTAGACCAGTCCCAGCCATGGGTGTCTGCGTTCCAGTTAGTCCAGATGGAGGTAGACCTGTCCCAATCATGGGTGTCTACTCTCCAGTAGGTTCAGATTGTTCAGTATTTGAAGGTTTAGAAGCCCCGAAAAGATCACGGTTGGTAGTCATAGTTCAGTTAAATTAGGTCTGAAATAAGCAATAGCACAAATTAGTTAATTAATTAACTTGTTAAAAATTCTGTGTTAAACAAATAAATCACAGAACTTAAATTAAAAACGGATTTTGAGAATTATACTGTCAAATACAATATATGTATACTTTGCAGTATACTGAAATCTGCAAAACAAAGTTAGAAATAGTAATAACAATTGTAAAACAGTAAACAGTAAACAATTATTAAACTGAAAGAAGTACTGCAAAATATATGAGAAGATTAAGCAGTAATATCAAAACAGAAACAACTACTGCAGGAATTTAAATAATTAAATAAAACAGTAATCACGATTTTGATAAACAAAGAGAACTACTGCAAAGAATAGATAATAAAATCAAACATCAGTAATTAAAAAAAATACTGTTAAGAAGCAATTACCGAGCAAGAAATTTTGTCTTAAGATTGTAGGAACTGTAATTACCAATAAACATGTTAACAGTATTATCAAACAGTAATCAAAATCAGAACAGACTTACTTAGCAGAATCGTGACTCGGTCACTGTCCTTAAGACAAAATTTACCCCGATATGCTTCGGTTTACCAGCAAATAGTCTCCCAGGATACAACTGCTACTGCAACTTCTGAGGTTTAGCACACCCTGCAAAAGCCTGTCGAACTAGATCTATGCTGCACTCTCAATACAGACGGACGGATGGACTAACAGACAAGAGAAGGAAGAAGATGCTGTATTTTCTACTGTGTGTGTTTGCTGTGTATGACAGACTTTTCTATTTATAGGTAATGAGATTTCGTGATGATAGAGAATTACGGTTAGGGTTTACTTGGAAACCAAAACGGATTTGGAGATCCAATTACTTAAAGCCCATTTACTTGGAAACCAAAACGGATATGGATTTGGATATTACTTGCTCTTTAAGTCCATAAAACTATTTTGGGCCAAAAAGATATTAGACAAGTCTTGATCCAATCCAAACCGAACCGAACCGAACCGGGCCGGGCCGGTCGGACGGCGGCGCGCACGTGTGGTATTTGGACTTGGGCCATAGCCCATGCATAGCTCCGCTCCATTACACATTAGTGGTAACCCAAAGGGCTACACCTTTTATGTTCAACCATTTATATATATAGGTGTTTCCAAGTTATCCATCTCACAAGATGGGACTATCTCATTTCAACCAAATTGTCCATTAAAGTACTTGACTTTGGACGTGAATTTCTCATTCATCTTGGATCCAAATTTGACTCTCGAGTATACCATTTTGTAGTACTCGACAATGGGAATCCATTCCACCTAAGAACGCAAGTTTTCAATGTCTACAAGTGCTCAAAATGCACGTCGCAAAATCTGACAGACCGTAGTTTTCTGAACTGGGCTGTCAGACTTTAAATTTGTTCCAACACAAGTAACCTTAAGGAATGGCGGCAAAACTAACAGATGGATCAACGCTAGTGAACTGTGCTTAGACGCTTCATAAAACCGCACCGCATCTACGAGAGGAGCAGATGGATGAGTAGGCTTCCACTTTCGATTCAAAGAATGTGATCTGGGACACGATGGGAGTTTGAGTGCCTCAGTAGGAAGGAGATCACCTAAGTACAACACAAGATCGCCTTTTCTTGTTGCCATGGGGTCGACCTGTGAACAAGGTAAACCCAATGGAACAAAAAAACGGGAGAGTACCGCATTGGGCAGAAGACGATCCAAAAAGCGAAGGCTCACCCAGCTCCAAAACTCAAGTGTGCTCCTTCACAGCACTGGCAAACAAGAACAATACCAGCCCCACTCCCTTGGATGGCAAAGGAGCTAAATGACAACTTTCCAACCCGAGCCATATTGGAATAGTCCTGAATATTTTCACTTTTCAGTCTTGGTGCATGAGTGCATATCAGTCAACCGTCATGAGCGTCTCAAAGGGTAACTTATAATTTCTACTATTTCAACTGGATAAAAACAATGAAAAAAATTATTTCTCTATAATATGAGGTATTGAAGCAATTGTAATTTTCTATTTCTTTTCACATTTGTATAGAAATTATACAAACTAAACATTAGCGTCATATATTTCATGCCTCAAGAAAGCTAATACATGCACATGTTCAGCGACACCGACATGTGGATTCAGAGAGCAAGTCATAAAAATGCTGTCCATCCCATACCATGAGACGAATGCCAAAATCCCACAACGAACCAGTCTACCTCCTTAGGCTCTCAACTATGTAATTGCAATACAGAGTCCTTCCAAAAAAACAGAGAAACACATCATGAATGAAATATATAAGCCATCAGGTATGAAGCAGGAGGCAAAAAATTATATATATGCAATGTAATGAATCTAGTAAGAGAAATACACCTTTTTATCTTAAATAATGTAAAGCATTGATATGCAAATTCCTAGGAATGATAACTACTTTTGAAGAATACCCAAATCAATATGGAGCATTCGTAAAGAAAAGTTAAGTAGCATCGACACTGTAACGTGTGCCTAGTATAGAGCTATAACTATTTTAAAGACATAAAAATCAATATGGAGCAATTCTTAAAGAAAAGTTAAGAACATTGACACTTGTACGTGTGCCGGTGTCTGACACGGATATGGAGTATCCGACTCAGGCGAGATATCAGAAGGTGAGAGGTTCCTAAGCTAAAAATATGAATCCATGTATCTGTGCATCCTTGTCCATGTATCTAACATGTGTAAAACACGGATTTTTTTAAAAAAAATCTGGAGAATCCAATATAACATAAAAAAAACTTCTCATCTTACGCACAATTAGAGGAAAAGCTAGGCGATCTTCTTCTGAGATTTGCTCACCGAGCAAGAAAAAGAACAGTTCGCTCGGTAGCATTTCTTATACTATACTGAAAGAAAACTGAAAGTTTAACTAGAGTCCTTACATGGAGTGCTGGATGGCCTCATAAGCGCTGGTTGCTGGGAGAAAATCATTCACAGCAACTTCTTTGTTTTCATTTTTTTTGTCTGAATTCCATTTGTTTAAGAGAAAAAAATGTTGAATTGTATTTATGGTCATTAGTTAGAAGAAAATGTTGAAACGGTTTTGTTGTATTTGTAAAATTTTGTTGTAATTTGTAGAAGTGTATTCACTACTCTTTAGCAGAAGGATACAGTCCTCAAAGAAGCGACGGATCTCAGCCAAGCGATGAGGTGGAAGTTCCTTTATATCAGTATAATGTCGGTATTCAGGATCATCTGCACACACTGCAATGATTTTGTCGTCTTTTTCTCCCTGCATCAATCACTGTCTCAGTACATTGACTCTAGTTTTAAAAATTATATAGTTTTCAATGACCAGAGTACCTTTGAAACAAAACACAAACCTGATCAATCATAGGCATGAGACCTATGGCTTTAGCACGAAGAAAACATCCAGGAAGAACTGGTTCCTGAGAATGGTTGCAACATTATTAAAAACCACTATACAAGCTTCATGGTACAGTTTGCCACAATTTCTGATTGAATCCATAACATATAAGGAACATGGCGGCCACACAAAATGTTTTCTTGACTTAGTGACTATTGAACTGGACAATGCTGTTGATTAGTTACGAATGGATGAATTAAATCTAGATCATTATGGCCCTAGAAACAGCATAGTTACCTAATGATAGCTCCCGACCACCTCATGATGCCTACAGAATTGCATCGCTGGTTTATGGAGGAGGTGAATGGGATTACACCTTGGGAGAGAACCATAGCCCTTTACTTCTAATCGTTTGATATGACTTGGCAATGAATTGGAAATATTAATTAAGAAAAAGGAAATGGCATAATTACCCTAGACTAATAAATGAACAATTCACCCAACTGAAAGATTTCCCAAGTTTTGTTCCGCTTTTGATACTTGAGAACATCTGATCAAGTAGGATATCAGGGGTATGGTCCAACTAAAGAGTAGCCTGTTGAAGGAAAGGCCAAAGTACTAGGTGGTGGATCACATGCACATAAAGAGGCTACAAAAATATATTTCATTAGGGCTCTACTCAAATCATGTTGTCCCCTGAAAAATATTCCTTAGACACGGAAATTTAACTCAACCTACAGAATCAAATTCATAAAGAGGTTACAATTTAAAACATCTGAATCGATATGACACCAGGAAAAAAAACAGAAATATGTTGCACATACGGAAATGTATAGTCAGCATACCTGCATAATGACCAAAACATCGATTGGGTCATTGTCCTCACAGAGTGTACGTGGGATGAAACCATAATTGTGAGGGTACACAACTGATGAGTAAAGTACACGGTCAACCTGTACATATTAAATATTGAATCAAAATTGATCATCATAATGAATAGAACAACTCAGAGAGTTAATGGAATAACATTAGAGGTTTGTAGATAACCTTGATTAGACCAGTCTTTTTGTCCAGTTCGTATTTCACCTTACTTCCTTTACCTATCTCCACCACCTGCAGGAAATATATTCATACATAAATTTAGGTACTGTTTTTCTGAGAGGATTCTTGGTTTTTTGACATATAAAAAAAATATTCGGTGACAATAATAAATACCTTTAGATTTTTAGAACTACAGATTTTAACAGAAAGAACAAACTAAAAGATCAAGTTACTGATTACAACCACTTGTTTTTTATACAGAAGCTGCTATACAAAAAGAGATTATAAACCATTTTTTTTTTTTTCTTCTTTTGTAGTTGAAATAAGAATACATTATTTGGGTTGGCAGCATGCATCAGTTCTCCCTTTCAACTCTATCTGTATCCTTTAGCCAATCATCAGAGTTCAGACAAACAAATTTTATAACTTAAGTTATGAAATTAATCACAAACATGCAAATAAATATGCGTGCACCCTTGAAAAGAGGGATTTTTTATTTTATTTTTTGCTAGGAGGGTAGCTTCATGAGTTCAGCAAAACACAGTATCTGCGTCTTCCTTCCCAAAAATACATTTTATAGTACTTACACAATTGAAAACGATTGGAGCTCCAGGTCCTGATCACATTACAAAACATGAAATTAGTATAATATATAATGGCTTTTCTCCAAGAATGGTGAAGGGAAATTCTAGACTGCACAATTTGAATTTTATAAAGAGATTAGGTTGTTATGCTATATCACATACCTATCTCAAGATCGTGCCAAGGGTGTGCAGCAACTGACCTTCGGGACAAGGATGACAGAATTCTCTCATTAAGAGGTGGAGTACGTGATGGATAATGATACTCAGATTCAACCTTTGCAGTTTCAATTATTTTCTCTATAGGTGGAGCCACAACCGCAAGCTGGAAATCACAAAAGTACATTTAAAAGTGTTAGCAAAGGATGTTTCCCTTCTTGAGGTGAACAAATAAACAATTCATTCATCAAGGGTAGATGAGCTGGATGTAGGGTAAATCAAAATATACCTCTAGAGTTTCAGTATCTGGCTCAATAGGTGGAGACATAACCGCAAGCTGAAAAGTCATACAAGGCATATCCCAAATTTTTATCAGATATATATATATCCATGTCATGCTTGCAGTACAGAAATAAAAGGAAATACAGTACATCAATTCTACCACTCTACATATGGAAACAGGATAAACCAGAATACAAAACACAGACTTCACCTCCTGTGTTTTATACTTTCTTTCGTGTGGGAAGTTATTACCATTGATAAGGGGGTGTATTGGAATCCAGGCAATGGTATTAATTCCCTTTTTCGCAAATTCAACTTATTAACAACAACTAAAGTTTCACAGAGTGCTTTTCATGACGATTAGAAACCAAATTCTGCACCACATCTAGAATGAATCACGAATAAGTCTGTTTGCAAGCACGATTCATGAATAGGTCACTGAAGATGGCAGTACTGATTCGTGACTTGCTACTGTATTACAAGGACAATTTTCAAGGTATCATATAAGATGAATGCATTTGTATTCTATCTCTTGATATTTCCAATAATTCTCAAACAAATTGTCCATTTTTCATATTATGTTGATTAAACTCAAGGGGCCAGTTATCTTAACCATGTAATAGAAATTCAGCCATAGAAAAAAAAATCCCATATCAAAAGTTATAAAGACTAAAGTACAAGATGTTCGGAATTGGCTCACATAAACCAAAGATAATTGGAAGTGGTTTCCTAATAGGAAAGTTCTATAGAATTCTAATTGGAGTTGGCAAACTACAAGGAAAAGGTTTAAGGTTTCCTAAGGTGTTTCTGAATCCCAATTGTATTCAAGTTAGAACTTCTAAATACCTTGACTCATGTAGATTATAAACATAAAGCCAAGGAAAGGGGAAGTAAGTGAATCAAAAGGAGAGAGCAATACAATACCACTAGAGACAAGATTGTGAGAGTTTCTCATAATAGGGTTTCACACATTTCTAGAGAGTGAGAGAAAGAAAAAAACAAAATTAAATTTTGCAATGAGGTGGTCTATTTCTTTTTTCCAATTAGTAAAATATTCTTGGTCGGTTGTCGGAGGAGTAGGAGTTTACCGAACCACATCAATATTGGTGTGGTGTGTTTGTGTTTGATTGTGTTTTTCGATTATTTTCTTTATTATTTGATATTATCTAGATTATCGGTATTACAGCTAATCCTTTGGTTGAAAGCTATTAAAAGCAAAGTTATAGGTTGTTGGGGTTTAAGAGATGGAGCACAAAGTTTCAAGTTCAGGTTTGAAGTTCGATGTGGAGAAGTTCGATGGAAAGATGACTTTTGGCTTGTAGGAAGTACAAGTCCAAAATCTCTTAATACAATCCGGGCTTCACAAGGCACTAAAGGGACAATCAGCGAATATATTTGATGGCAACCAGTGATTCAATTATTTTTAATGAATGAAGTTTTATCAAACGTTCTTACAGGAAAGTATTCAACACAACTTTGGTTAAAGTTTAAGAGTTTGTATATGACCAAGTCGTTATCAAATCATTTGTACCAAAAGCAACAACTTTATAGATTGAGGATAGCAGAAAGTACAAGTACGAACGAACATCTTAATGTCTTCAATATCATGCTTTCGGAATTGGTTTATATTGGAGCAAAGTTAGAGATGAAGATAACGCACATCTACTTCTATACTCCATGCCTCCATCATATAAGCATATTTTCACCACGTTGCTCCATGAAAAGGAAACTCTGGAACTAGATGAAATTGCCAGTGCCCTTTTATCTAACGAAATCATAAATAAAGGCAAGGAAGATGATTCTCATTGTGAGGGTTTGATTGTTAATGAGGGATCACAGAAAAGATTTAACAAAAGTAATGAGACTCACATGGCATGTTAGAAGTGTAGAAAAACAGGGCACATTGAATGAGATTTAAGAAGAAAAAGTGGAGCAGTTTCGACAAATAGCTCAAGGAAAGGCAACCATATTGCTAATTCTGACGGAAAGGCTAATCATGTGAACTTCAAGGATGAATTGTTTTCGTGACTACTAAAGAAGAAAATTCTCATCAATAATAGCTACTTCATAGCAGTGCCCCAAAACATGTTTGTTCACATGGGTCATGGTTCGACAAGTATGAAAGATGTGAAGGATGTCATTATGTGATGGCTCCAAGAAGTTGATAGTGAGAGTAAGTAATAATCACGTCAAGATGTATGATGGGAGAATACATACTTTTGAAGGTGTTCAACACGTGCCGAGTTTGCAAAGAAAACTAATCTCTTTTCAAGTTAGATTCTTTGGGATAGTTCACTGGAAAAGGTAGAGTTGTAGAGGTTTTTTGAGATTCCAATGTGATCATGAAAGGAGTCGCGAATAGTAACGGCTTGTATATAATGTTGAGTCAAACAAAAGTAAGATCTAGATTTGGTCCTAAGGCCGGCACATTGATGTTTAAATCACAAGGGTCCTGTTATGAATAAAGTGACTGCAGAAGTTAAAAACTCAAGCAAAGTAAAGATGGTTGTATTAACCTGATTTCAGACTAACACACTACCTTAGGTCGGATGAATATTGGAGACCTAACGGGGGATTGGATTATGGAAAGGGCTGCACTTCGGTTGAGGTCGAAGTTGCCTACGTACTCTAGTTCGGGGATGTTGAACTTAGAGATCAAGCCACCGTAGTTCTTAGGTTTTATAGAAGATGATGAGGCGGTGATTTAGAGATCTTCCTTGATACGCAAGATAACCGACTTGATTTGATTTGGCAATCAAATCATTAAGTGATTGAGTTACAGAAGGTAACAAATACTCCGCGTGCCGATCGGATATCTTCAGTATCTAATTGTGATACGTTTCTATATTTGCACTATCCGACCTGACAGATCGAGTGAAGTAGATCGGTGATGTTCTATCAGGTCAGGTCGATAGTACCTCTTCAGGTCGGTTATGATGCCACATGTCACCTTCTGATTGGTTGGTGTATCTAGTACCACTACATAAGCCCCTTTTTTTTAGTTCGAGTGAAGATCGAGCTGAAAAGAAGATAAAACGCTAGGTCTGCGAGGCTTCCAGGTCGTGTCAGCACACGTGGTAGTTGCAATGATGGCATGTAGTGGGAAGTGGAAGAGTTTGCCTCGAGTAGTTGAACCGTCAAACAGAGTAACTGCTACACGTTTAATTGAAATCATCTTCTGTTGACGCGTGTCAAGATCTAACGGTGTGGAATGAACAGACAAGTTAGTGGAGGATAACTGGCTGTCTCTTCGTTTATCTGTGATTGCAGCCGTTGATGCAAACGAAATCGATGGTGATGAAGATGTGGGTTCATCTATAAATAAGCTGTCATTGTCAACCCAAACCCTTAGTGGACATAACTGAGTCGAACTGCTGCCGGTTTTGCTCTCGATCTGTTGTAAGCAATCGTTCTAGAGGTTAGTTTCTTCCTTTATCTCCAATCGTATTCTGTCGGAGTCTTTTTCATTACTTCATTATGTCTTCTTTGTCTGATTCACAAAATGATGAAAAAACTGAGAGTTTGAGCTCGAGTGGCTCTTCTGGTAAGGTGGAAATTGTAGATGAGATTGTAGCTGGGGAGTCCTCTCCTGGGTCTGATCAAGGGTCTGATAGTGAAGATGAACCCTTGATCGAGCACGAGGGTAAGCAGGTCCGAGTTGTAAATAAAAAATATAGTCGGAAGTATAAGAATGTTAGGTCGGCATTTGGGTTTGCTGATCTTCCGCATATAGAAATAAGGTTCTTAGGTGATAAACTCCTCACTTCGACCTATGCTTCGAGAAATCCCTTCTCTGTAGTTTTTACTTTAGCTCAATTTCGAGCTGGTCTTCGTCTTCCTTTGTCAGATCTGGTCGTAGACTTTTTGAACACCATAAAACGAGCTCCCTGTCAGATGAATGGGAACTTCTGGAGAAATATGAGAGTGATAGATCGGCTAAACCTTTCAAAGGATTGGAATATAACTGTAGCCGATCTGATAGGTCATTTTGCTGTTAAAAGATCACCCAAGCCTGAGCTTCTTAGTTATAACTTGCAAGTGAGACCAGGTCGCTTGCCAATAATACACGGTCCCTCTAGTGATCAATGGTGGGAGGATCCTGTTCTGATCACTGGAAAAATAACAAACCGATTTCATCTTGATTATAATACTGTGAACGCTGAGGATGAACGTGAGTCCTTCTTGTGGTTTATTTGTTTATTTGAAAATCGACCTGGTTTATGAACGTAATCGATCTGCTTTAATTGTCTTCCAGCTATTCGTGAGGACTTGCATTCGGCGAATACTGAAGTCGTGAGTCAACTGAGCATATTTGGTTCGAAGTCAGACAGCTACAAGACTAATCTTTTCCCCGACCTAAAGGAATTGTTTGTCCCTAAAGGTGGTCCGGGTACCATTAGCAAAGAGCTCGCGCGGAGAAAAAATCTTCAATCGGATTTCATGGCCCATGTGAGGAAAATAAGTGCTGAGGATAAAAACAAAGTGAAGTCTCTGCTCGATGGTGTAAGTAGCTCGGCGCCGAAACTTCCGCCTGCGACTCTACCCAAATTCAACACTTCTTCCAAGAAACGACCTCATTCCGCCATGAAGCTCGCTCCAGAACCTCAGTTCGTGACAACCGGCTCGACTCTCAAAGGTAGCTCGTCGCCGATTAGCCATGGTCCGACCAAAAAACAAACTGCTCGAGTAGGTAAGGGTAAGCAGGTCGCTGAAGTATTTTCTCCTGGTCCCTTTATGTATGTGGGACCTAATAAGGAGGAATTATCAGTGATGAAAAATGATAGCGCTTTTGTCGATCCCATGGTAGCCCGAGCTATTAATGAGGGTATTGTCTTGGAGTCTGATGCTATTGCAGTACAGAAGCAGAGTCTGTATGAAATGTGTTCTCATATGAACTCGTGCATGAGTGTTGTAAGTACAGTACTCGTTGTTCCTTATTATGACATTTGCGTTGCTTTCCTTTTTCTTTCCTCTAACTGGAGAACTATGTTTCTTGCTTAGTTGAATGCAAATTTCCAAGGTCTTCGTTTGATTGTTGAGGCTGGAGCTGAAGCCGACCTGGAATTGAAACATGTGAAAGATTCCCTTCATGATTACAAAAACCAGTTTTTTATGTCTGAGCAGCGAGTGAGGGATCTAACTCAAGAATTAGGAGTGAAGAAGAATGAGGCGGAAGTGCTCGCTAAAACTCTAGCAGAAGAACAGAATAATCATCGCCTTACGTATGAAGCTTGGAAGGCCCGTTGTGACGACCTGACCGTTTAGCTGACCAGCATGGGTTCGCCAGAGGAGG
>JABWDY010019353.1:4040-14542 GCA_013358455.1 Thalictrum thalictroides | reverse complement strand
TTCTTTCACTTTCTCTCTTTCAACTTTTCTTCTTCTTTTTCGTTTCTCTCTCTTCTTTCTCTTTAGAAAGATAAGAGAGAAACCAATGGGCTCAAAAAAGCCCAAAGAAAACACTTCACAAAAACTGAAAAACGGCAGAACGTTCTGAGGAAAGTTCAAACTTTACAAAAGATTGGAACAACTAACAACAATAAAGTTCGAACGTTCAGAAGAAAGTTCGAACGTTCAAAAGAACTGGGTCACTTTCTAAAAAGCTTTTCAGCCAACGTTCGAACGTTGCTGAAGAAAAACTGAAAAAGGCTTCTTGGTTTATTGTTTAAATCCAACTTTTTCCAAAAGGCCGATCATGACCATCTCATCCACGCCACAACAACCTCAACAACACACACATCCTCCGCTTATCCACGCGGGTAACAACAACTAAACAAACGCATAAAACAACGCATAAACCACACGAGAATATATATGCATATATCCTATATAACTTTATCAAACATGTACTTAAACACTTATAAACCAAACTTGATCACGTGTACACGAACACGTGTAACATAAACCTGCAAAAGTATACATGCATTCTAATAAACTATATAAACCTAGTTTACCCTGCAAACATGTTAGTGTACACATATACAATAAAACCAATATTAACCCTGCAAAACAAATACGTTAGATGAGCATATATATATAAACCTGCAAAGAACAATTATAAAACCCTGCAACACAAATGTCACAACAAAGCCCATAACACGGGCACATAAACAAGCATACAGATATAGGACAACGGGAGGCGTTACAGAATTGAAGCTCTTTTGGGTTTATAATAACACCCACAATAAACTCTCACTCAACTCACAAAGATTCAACTTGATTAGCTTGAGTGGAGGTAGAAGATGGAAGGATTTCTCACTATATGCTCTCTCTACAAGTTAGGGTTCTTGCCTTTTGAATGCCTTTAAAAAATCAACCAAATCCTAACACTATGTGTTGCTTTTATACTTCTAACCCAAATATATCCGTTGGTCAAAGTCAATTGACGAACCTAGGGTTTTGTTGGAAAGGAACGGAAGAAACAGATCTGAATCAGGCCCAAAAAGCAGAACATCCCGCCTGTCAGTCGACTGAAGGCTAAAGTCATCAACTACCATCATAAAGTGAGTCGACTGACTATATATGATGACTGGACTTCGTGAAGGTCAGTCGACTAACCATATAAACATATATGGCCCTCCTTGATCAGCCGACTGATGGTCAAACTCCTCTTGACTTGATTTTGTCGATCCGGGTTGTCGTCGATCGCGTCCAGTCTTGATGTCTTCAGCTCCGAAGCTTTACATATGCTTTTACAACATAACTTAGACCTAATACGAGGACTCATTACTTACATAACATGTGAAATGACCATTTTGCCCTAGTTTGTCATAATTCACAAGATATAACATTTACACTTTACTGTTGAAGTGGATGTCTTTCATTTTGGCCAACAACCCCATGATCTATCTTTAGCTGAAGATATATGTCTTTTGGACTCTCTACCCTATGAAACGGTCCATTTATCCCAAAAATCCGGTTGTTCAATGCCTTCCAATGCATAATGTAGACTTTGACATAGATCAAGCCATAGCTGAAACCATTGTTCTTCTAGATTATGTGCCTATCTTTGACCCCGAAGACTCTGAGACCCTTGAGATTGAGTTAGCTCTGGGTGTTGATCCTGATCCTATAGTCTAAGGGTGCCAATCAGACCTGAAGACCCGAAACTCGACCTGAACCTAGCCTACTCTGGGTCAGGTTTGGGTTTGCATTTTGAGGGGTTTAGGTCTATTTTGGCTTGACCTGACAGACCTGATTTTTATAAGGTCAGGTTAAGGTAGACCCATCGTGTTTTCTGGTAGACCCAGAATACCTGAAATAAAAAAAAAAAAAATTTTACTAGGAGGTCAATTTAGACATTTAGCTTGGAATGGGGTTGAAAAAAAAACCACTAATCTTCTTCTTCCTCTTCAATTCGACAATTCCTTTGCCAAAATGGTATTCTGACTTCTGAGTAGCCGTATTCTTCTAATCTCTCTCAATCTCTCTTCTCTAAATAGTAGCCGTCTTCTTCTTCTTCTAATCTCTCAATCTCTCTTGGCAGCGAAGAACAGGTATGAACTTCAAATGTTAACAATTTATTGTAACTTCATCATGATATGACGATATGTTAGCTGGATCTATTCAATTTGAAGTTATGCAAATTCCATTGGTGTATTGAAAATACCTCAATGACAATCATAATTGGGTTATCGATTCTTTCTTTTAACTGCGTTTTATGTAAATTAGCTATGGTTGATGTCTTGATGATGATTATAGAGAGAGGAGTGATAGAAGAGAGTAAAGAACTCAATTTACTCGAGACAGAAACTTGATAGTTGATGTACTTCCATGGTTTGATACTGTAGCTAGCTGTAAGTAACACATGAGAATAGTGATTTTCCAATCCACATGGTCTCACATTTTATATATTATATAGTATATAGTCTCAAACGTATTGCAAAATTTTAAATCGCAGTGCTCCTAATGTTTTTGTGACATACAAGAGTTTTCCTTTTAATGTGTAGTTTTTTTTTTCTTTTGAAGCAGCAGCCAGCAAGCATCAAAAGATCATGTTAGTAGTGACATTTCTGTTGTCTAATTGTCTTAATAAGCTAGAGTTTAACAATGAGTACCTTGTTTAGATGGCTTGGTTAGTGGTTACATGGAGAAATACTATAATGTCTTGGCTTTGAACAGTATGTGAGAGAACCCATTGTAGTGCACACTTAGCTTCAACACTAGAATCAACTACAATCATAATCTTTCTACCAAGTATTGTAGATATAAGATAACAATCATAATTTCTTTATTATTAATTTATTATAAATAGACTACCAGGCCTTTGATAATTTATGTGTAATCAAAAATATCAGAGAAGAAACTATATTATTATAGAATTTGAGATCAGAAAAGAAACTAGATTATTATAGTTGTTGGTGTGATGGTTAAGTGTTATATGTTAAATTGTTAAGTAACTCGCCCAACATCTTCCATATCTTTTCCATCGTCCCATTTCCCCACTATGAGATGTTGTTTTTGTTATATTCTTTTTTGACATTTCTCGTAGGTTGGCCTGCTGCTGCTGACCTGCTGCTGCGTGCTGCTGTTGCAGTTTGTTGCTTGCTGCGTGCTGCTGCTGCTGTTTGTTGCTTGCTGACTTGCTGCTGCTGTTGGCTGCTGCTGCTGTTTTAATGTTTTATTTTGCTGGAAATGATTGTTTGTATTAGACATGTAGATATGTTATTGTTAAGTATTAACACTTATTCACTTAATTATTGTTAAGCTGTGTATACATGTTATTGTTAAAGTACTTTAATTTATATAAAATTATAGATTGTTAAGGCAAAGCAGGTTTTCAGGTCTACCTGAACCTGACCTGAAAACCCGACAGGTCAGGTTTAAGTTTTCAATTTTTTTTATGTTCAGGTCAGGTTCAGGTTTGGGGGTTCAGACCTGAAAACCCGATAGACCTAATCAGGTCTGACCCGACCTGACCTGGTTGCCACCCTTACCTATAGTTGAGACCATAACTCCACCTCCTGTTTCTCTGAATCTCTTACCACCCTAGTTAAAATATGCCTAGTTAGATTCAGATGGTAGTCATCCTGTTATTATTTCTTTATCTCTTACTACCAAACAAGAAGGTCAACTCCTAGACGTTATTCAGGAATATCGTTCTGCTATTGCCTGGACTATTAATGACATCAAAGGCATTAGCCCATCTGCCATGAAAGAAGTCGTTAGAGTTGAAATTCTTAAACTCTTAGATGTAGGTGTGATTTACCCAATTTATGATAGTCAATGGGTAAGTCATATCCATGTGGTTCCTAAGAAGGTTGACATGATTGTAGTTACCAATGATAAGAATGAACAAGTTGCCACTAGAGTTTCCACGTAGTGGAGTGTTTGTATCGACTATAGAAAGCTTAATATAGTCACCCGGAAAGACAACTTTCCTCTTCCTTTCGTTGATCAAATGTTGGAAAGCTGGGTTGGTCACCCTTTCTATTGCGTTCTGGATGGATATTCTGGTTATAACCAAATACCAATCGCTCCAGAGGACTAGGAGAAAACCACGTTCACATGTCTCTTTTGTACCTTTGTTTATGGCCGTATGCCTTTTCGGCTGTGTAATGCACCTGCTACCTTTCAGAGGTGCATTTTACACATCTTTAGTGACATGGTAGAATATTTTATGGAAGTGTTTATGGATGATTTCCCCATCTATGGTTCATCATTTGAAGAGTGTCTAGAACATCTTTCATTTGTTTTCAAGCGTTGCATATATAGAAAAAAAATTTGGTACTTAATTGGGAAAAGTGTCATTTCATGGTTAGAAATGGAAAAGTGTTAGGACATGTGATATCTTCTGAGGGAATCCAGGTTGATAAAGCTAAGGTAGATCTTGTAGCATCTTTGCCTATTCCTAAGACTATTAGGGATATTCGTGCCTTCCTTGGCCATGCAGGATTCTAGCGACACTTTATCCAAGATTTTTCAAATATTGCTCGTCCCTTAACCAATTTATTACTTAAGGATGCACCTTTTGATTTCACAAAAGACAACATGAGTGCCTTTGAAAAACTTAAAACCGTCCTCACACTATACCCATCATTAGACCACCAGATTGGAGTCAACCGTTTGAGCTTATGTGTGATGCTTCAGATTATATCGTAGGAGCTATTCCAGGCCAACGTATAGATAGTAAGCCACACGTCATATATTATGCCAGTAAAACTCTTAATGATGCTCAACGTAATTATATTACTACTGAGAAAGAGTTGTTAGCCATAGCATATGCTCTTGATAAGTTCCGCCCTTACCTTTTGGGTTCCCATACAGTTATCTTCATGGACCATGCCGCCATTGGATTTCTTTTGTCCAAAAAGGAAACTAAGCAACGGCTAATTCATTGGATTATGTTGCTTCAAGAATTTGACATTGAAATTGAAGATGAAAAAGGGAATGAAAATATAGTGGCTGACCACTAGTCTAGGTTGGAGAATCCTGAGGATAGATTCTGAGGCCATTTCTAAGATCTTTCCTGATGAGCTTGTTTTTGGAATATTGAATGCTCTATGGTTCGCAAATAGAGTTAAGGTGAATCTATCATTTTATGCATCCAATTTTACCACTTTTCAAAAACCATGCAACATTCCTTTTCTTTTTTTTCAATCAAATGATGCAACCAACTATCAAATTTTACCAATTTATGCAATTTCGTCAACTAACCGTTAATGGAATGTTAAGTCAAATTTGTATTTTCCACATGTCATTAATTAATTATTAGTTTAATATAATACCAAAGCTAAATCCATATTCTTCCCCAAATTTATTCCATCCAAATAAAAAACCCTAACTCTCAAATTAATCAAATACTTTCTTAATTTTTTAATTCACATCTATATATTCATGGAGGAATTTCAGTGAAACCTATTATTTGTAAATATTATATCTTGTGAATTATGACAAACAAGGGCAAAACGGATATTTCACATATTACGTTATATTATGAGTCCTTGTATTAGGTCTAGGTCTTGGTGTACAAGTGTCCGGAAGGCTTCAGAGCTGAAGACATCAAGAATGGACGCGATCGGTGGCAACCGAGCACAACCGAGAGTCAAGATGACAGGTCAAGCTAGCAGGTGAAGCAGGCAGCTGGACAAAGAGGGAGTCGACTGACATTAAATCAAGAAATGGAGCTTAAAGGGTCAGTCGACAGACCCTTTGATGGGTATGAAGCTGTATAAGGTCAGTCGACTGACCTTGAGAAGTATGAACAGTAATTTGGCAGTCAGTCGACTGACTGACGGGATCTACAGTAATTTCAGCCCAGTTTGGTCTTTTCACTCCCGGTTCACTCGGTCAAAACCCTAATTGGTCAACTGACTTTGACCAACGGATCTTTTAGGGTTTTGACTATAAAAACAACATAACTAGAGGATTTCTCTGAGGATTTTGTTCATTTCATCAAGAGCTTTCAAGAGACAAAACCCTAACTTTGTGAGAGAAGCTTCAAGAGAGAAATCATCATCTTTCTTTTATTCACTCATTTCAATTCTTCTAATCCAAGTGAGGTTGAGTGAATGATTGTATGTGGGTATTGATATAAACCCATTGAGTGCTTTATCCTTCATCTCTATCAACTCATTTAGTGAGTTCTTCAAGAGAGATAAAAACCCAAATTGTTCTTCAACAAGTTTGGTGGAAAACCCTAGATTGTAAATCTAGGTTAGGGTAATTAGGACAACACCCTACTACAAATCCAAGAGGTGGAATCTTGGTAGAAGGCTAAGGGACTTGTCTTCATTATTTTGAAGTTGTAATCCAACACTAATGGGGGTGGTGTAGAGCTAGAAGAGGTTCACCTTAGCTTTGGGATTCTTAATACAAAGGGAGTACTTGGAGAGTGGATGTAGGCTTCATTGGCCGAACCACTATAATCTTGTCTTGTGGGGTTTGCTTCCTTTACTTAAGTTTCTTTATTGCTTTGTTGTTTGCCTTGTTGGAAATCTCTACCTCTCATCAAACCAATCTTCTAGTTAATTTGTATTGTGGTCGAGGAAATGGTGAGAGTGCTTCTTTCTCTACTCACCCCTCAACTCCACAACAAATCTAGAACTAGAGTTGGATTACTTAGTTCATTGATTAAGGTTGATTTATTCATCTTAATCTAGTTGAACAAGTATCTAACGACTAGGAGGTTGTGTTGATACTTAGTGTAGAGATTGAAAACTAACTCCATAGTTGTTCACCATATTGTTATATGTTTGTTGGTTTTACTCTTGTGTGAATCTTGCTTAGGATTATCTTTTTATTCCGTGTTTATTTATCCTAAGCATATTAGTTAGTGTCAGTTTACTCTGAGTAAGTGATAGTGTGTCTTTGAGTTTGTTTTTGCGGGTGATCTTTGCTAGCATATTTTTAAATAGACTATTCACCCCCCCTAGTATATTGGACACCATTGTGTAAGGAATATCATTATTCATGTTGATCAAAGCTTCATTTACCAATAATTTTAACTTTTGTCCATTTTATAACTATGTTCCACCATAGAGAAAATAAATTGAAACAACAAAATAACCTGAACTAACACCACTACAACAACAAATTCTACTTAAATTTTTAAAATAAACTTCAATGGAAGAGGTTGGAGGAAGTAAGATTTTATTTGGGGAAAAATTGTATTTTCATTTGGAGAAGATGATGTGTTGTCAATTTTCAACAATTTATTAAGAAAAAAATATAAATAATTCAACCACATCAGCAATCCGTAGTTAGTTTTGATGGAATTGCATATATTGGTAAAATTTGATAGTTGGTTGCATAACTTGGTAAAATTTAATAGTTAGTTGCATAATTTGATTGAAAAAATAGAATGTTGCATGATTTGAGAAAAGTGGCAAAGTCGGTTGCATAAAATGATAGATTATCCTATAGTTAATTACTTGGCTAGCAACAAAATTCCTACTCACTAGAGTGGGCAAGACCGAAACAAATTTCTTGCTAATACCAAGTATTAATTTTGGGATGATCCATATCTTTTTAAGTACTGCCCTGAACAAATTATTCGTTGTTGTATTCCTGATTAGGAACAACATAAAATCCTTACATTCTGCATGAGCATGCTTGTAGTGGACACTTTAGTGTCAAAAAGACAGCTCCTAAAGTATTGCAGTGTGGTTTGTATTTGCCTACTCTTTTAAGGACGCTCAAATTCATTGTAATGTCTCTAACCGTTGCCAGCAATTAAGAAAACTCACAATGCGTCACATGATGCCTTCAAACTCCATCCTCCCCGTGGAGATCTTTTAAGTATCGGGTGTTTACTTTATGGGTCCTTTTCTTGGTTGGCATGGTTATGTATATATTCTAGTAGCAGTTGATTATGTGTCTAAATGGATCGATTCTATCCCAACAAAGCATATAATGACCACAAAATTGTAGTTGATTTTCTTAAAGAATATATATTTGCCCGATTTGGCACTCCCTGAGCAATCATTAGTGACAAGGAGAGCCATTTCTGCAATAAAGCATTTTGCAAACTTGTTAAAAAGCATGGAGTAACTCACAAAGTGGCCACCGCTTATCATCCACAAACGAATGGCCAAGTTGATGTTTCCAAAAGAGAGATTAAAAATATTTTAAAGAAAACCATTGACCCTGATAAGGTTGTTATTCCTTACACAATGGTGTCCAATATACTAGAGGGAGGTGAATAGGGTATTTAAAAATTACTTAACAAAGTTCACTCCCAACAACTAATACTAAGGCAAAACTGACACTACACGATATGCTTAGTAAACCAAGATGCGGAAATAAAAGATTATACTAAGCACGAAACTAACAAGCCACAAAACCAACAAGCATGAAACATGAGATGTAAAGCTATGGAGTTGGTTTTCAATCTCTACAAAAGAATCAACTCAACCTCCTAGTCGTTAGACACTTGTTCAACTAGATTAAGATGATTGGATCAACCTTAATCAATGAACTAAGTAATCTAACTTCTAGTTCTAGATTTGTTGTGGAGTTGAGGGGGTGAGTAGAGAAAGAGGCACTCTCACCCTTTCCTCGACCACAATACAAATCAACTAGAAGATTGGTTTGATGAGAGTAAAGATATCCAACAAGATAAACTACAAAGTATGAAGAAACTTAAGCAAAGAGAGCAAACCCCACAAGACAAGATTATAGTGATTCGGCCAATGAAGCCTACATCCACTCTTCAAGTACTCCCTTGTATTAAGAATCCCAAAGCTAAGGTGAACCTCCTCTAGCTCTACACCACTCCCTTTAGTGTTGGATTACAACTTGAAAGAAATGAAGACAAGTCCCTTAGTCTTCAACCAAGATTCCACCTCTTGGATTTGTAGTAGGGTGTAGTCTCAATTACCCTAACCTAGATCTACAATCTAGGGTTTTCCACCAAACTTGTTGTAGAACAATTTGGGTTTTTCTCTCTCTTGAAGAACTCACTTGATGAGTAGATAGAGAAGAAGATAGAAGCACTCTAGGGTTTATAATTGTACCCTCTAACAATAACTCACTCTCTCTTGAATGGATTGGAAAGATATGAAGAGTTGAGTGGAAGGAAGATGAAGATTTCTCTCTACAAAGAACTCTCACAAAGATGTGTTAATGGCCTCTTGAAAAGCTTTAGATGAAATCTCAAAAACCTTAGAGAAAAATCTCTCATGATGTTGCTTTTATAGTCAAAACCCTAATTAGGTCGTTGGTCAAAGTCATAGGACCAACTAGGGTTTTGACCGAGTGAACCGGGAGTGAGTTGGAGCAAAACCGGCCAAAAACCAGGAAAACCCGTTATGGAGTCGACTCTAGGCCTAAATACATTTATGCCATCAAAGGTAGAGTCGACTCTAGGTATAAGGCATAGAACCCATCAAAGGTAGAGTCGACTCTAGGCCAATCATCCAAAAACCACTTAGAACTGGAGTCGACTCTAGGTTTGAACAGCTGCCTGCTTCACCTGTCTGCTTGACTTCGGTTGTGCTCGGTTGCCGCCGTTCTCGTCCATTCTTGATGTCTTCAGCTCAGTAGGCCTCCGGACACTTGAACACCAAGACCTAGACCTAATACAAGGACTCATATAACTTACAGTATATGTGAAATATCCATTATGCCCTTGGCTGTCACAATTCACAAGATATAACATTTACATCTACAACTCGCCCCAAGCGAATCTTTCAGAAAAATCGAAATTTCAAACCTTTGTCTTCTCAGACGAACTCGCCCCACGCGACCTCTCTTTGTCTTTGAACTCGCGTGACGCTAGTAACACAGAAACTATAATTTTTTTTACAGTTTTCTCTTATCTTCAACTCCACCTCTTTTCCCCCATAAATTCCTATGGCTTTGGTGACAATCAATGGTGGAAGGAAGGTTTTGCCCGAGAAGTCATATAGGAAGGTCATGAAGGACCCCATGTGCAAGCAATTCTTGCGGAAAATGATACGTACTAGGAGGTGGAAGGAACTCCTTTGCCGTAAAGCCGATCGATGACATCCAACCGTGGTGTACATCTTCTAGGACAAGTTGGAGCGGGTGAATGACGGCGATTGGTTCGTTCCATACGCCGGAGGTGAGTATGTTCTCGACCATGAGACCATCCGGAAAGCCTTCGACATTCCTATCATCCAAAATCCCCATCTCCAAAACCGCATACATGACATCCCCCATATCACATCACTACAAGAAAAATTAAGATTAGCCACGGATTAGAACGGTGGCAAAAAAGGATTTACCACGGTTTCAGGCCGTGCCAAGACCGTGGCGGTTCAGGGGGTAGCTAAATGGCCTGCCACGGATTTGAGCCATGGCGAATACGTAATATTAGCCACGGATAATAGCCGTGGCTGATTATTAGTTACCCACGGATTTTGACCGTGGCAAATTTTTTTTCATTA
>JABWDY010019343.1:0-11193 GCA_013358455.1 Thalictrum thalictroides | reverse complement strand
AAAAAACTATAGGATTTTATATGGCTATAAACAAATGGAAAAGGGGTCCTCCGAAGAACCCAGCAGATCATCCTCGATGACCTTGGTATACTGCAACCACAGTGAGCCAATAATTTACAATGTATTTAATCTATGTGCCAGAGAAGCCTCCAAACAGAAAGAGGGAAGTATCAATATGATTCCTCTCGGACTCTTCTTTTGCAACTGGCTTCACCATTTGTACCATCTTCTCAGAGAAGGGAACAGCAAGAGAGAGAGAAAGAGAACCCAGCGAGTCCTCCTCGCACTTGTCCGTCACAATTTCCGGGCACTTGCCATGGTCATTATTATTTTTTGCTAATAATTCAAACAAAGGGACCATTCTCTTGTTTGACGATTTCTTTTCTCCCCCTAAAGCAAGATCTAGATTAGGACGCTCAGATTCCAACTGATCCTCCTCGTCTGATGAAATTACTTGCACCGGTATGGAATTGCTTCCCAATCCTATACCTTTACTTGGACCTGATTCTACAGGAAAGAAATATCTTTCGGTGGTCATCAAACTCTCAGGCAAAATAGCACAATCATTAGCCCCCTCAAGTCCCTGCTCCTTCATTGGGAGGTTTGAACCCAGGTCCAGCATCTGACAAGAATACCTCTCAGTCAGAGTGTTATAACCTCTCGAAGACTCACTAGAATATGTCTCACTGCAAACCCTCTTCTTCTTGCATTCAATCTCTTCATCTACCAGTATAATGTCTGTATTTTCTTTCCATTGCGTTCGTTGACTTGTGCATGCAGAGGATTCACCAGAAGTTTGAGGGCCCATCTCCGCCATAGCTGAGTATGGGCGTTTATGGTTGCCTTTGACCACCCAAGTACCATCATTATTTTCCACCAGGTCACTCTTCTGTGGGCCATTCTCCAACACATAGTTAGCATCTACAATATCTTCATCCATTGCTTTCTCTTGGTCTGCTATTGTATATCTTCTTTGATCTGTCATTCTCCCCTGAAATTAAGTCAATAATCAATTAGGCACCAAACATGAAATACAGTCAATAACAGAATACAATCAAAGGCATATGCCATTTTGAAAGAAAGACAATGTTGAGATTATAAACCAAATTAGGAGTAGAAAAAAATTGATACGTCATTCTCCATCTGTAAGTTTTCCAAGATAGTTAGAGCTTTTACCATTGAGGTGTCATTTCCTTTTATTTGTACTGATGACTGTACATTGCTTGCTGGAATCATCAATGAAGAATCAGAATCAGCAATATGTCTCGGGCTAGAGCTTTCTAAGCCTAAACACTTCTGATTACAGAAAAATTCTTCTTTGGCATTTAAATCTATTCTCCCAGAACCTGGTGAAGAGGGAAACTGCATTACCGAAGTAGAAGGCAATGCTTTGTGCCTATTCATTAGTCTTCTAGATGTGTGCAGTTCTTCATCAATATTGCCAGGAGATGATTCATTCTGAGTTGCGCTCGCAATAGGGGAAGGCAACTCTACTTCCAAGGGTACCAAATTCAAATTCGTTTCAGATGGAATTTTAAGAGAACCATTTATCTTGTGAGAAAGGTTTTCTCTCTTCGCTCTGAATACACCCCAAAGGAAATAAAACATGTTCCACCCTGCAAATAATAGTAAATGCAATTAAGCAAGATATTCCACACATGAAATCAATCCTTCCATTACACCATACTAATTTTCCAAAAATCAAGGGTTGGTATTCTGAATTAAATATGTTCGATAAATCACAATCTATACTTACGCTTAGAATTCTCACAGAGCTTGTTGGATGGGAAAATTAAAAGTTCAATTCCATTCAGGATTCCTTTGAGAGCCAGATCGTTCTTCATCATGTTCTCCACCAATGTTTCATAGCTCCTGCCATAGCTTCATAAAGAGATATTATATAGTCAATAATTTGCAGAACAAAGCATAATTTAGCTTTGAAAAAAATGAAAAGCCAAACCTCTCAACATCTTTTGCAAAGAAATAGAGAGCAATGTTATCCTCAGTCGCGCAATTCTGAAACTGAGTCGGCCATGTACTTGAGCGAGATACTTCCTCTAATAGGACTTTGTGAGGGAGTTTATCCACCACCTCAAGAACTTTAGGTGATGCGCAAGTTGACAAATGTGCTTGAATCCCGTCATAGAAGTCCACATGCCTTCCACTTTGGTGCACTTCAAACCCACCTCTGCGTTGAAACCACAGCTCTCAATTTAGGAGAGAAAAATTTGAAAATAAAAAACACCACTAATTTTGGTGAAAAAATAGAAACAATTTGTGATAGAACAGAATAAAAAAAAAAAAGCATCAAAGGAAGTAAAAAGTTCATACTGCCAAATGTAGTCCAGCTCCGGAATAGGTGAGACCCTTGAAGGAATAGATGATGAAGGAACAGGATTTTGCAAGTCACTCGAAGAAGGCCTGAAATGATTTCCATCCGAAGAGACAATGGCATTTATATCTACTTCCTTAAGAGTACAGACCTCTCTTGTAGGCTGTAAGGCCTTATAATTTACATCGGTGACAGCTGCATTAGACTCGCCAGTACAATTTTTGAAGCTTTCTTGTCTATCATATGCTGCATCAGAGGAAGTCGAATTGTTTAGGCAATTTAATGAATTTGAAAACTGGTCTTTAGGAGCAACTTCACAGACCAGACCAGCCCTTGACATGAATAGCTCATCAGATTGATCTCCACTCTTTTTACACATTTCATAACTCGTTACAAAGTCTGCTTCATTAACGTCTTTCAACTTGGAAATTCTGTTCATGATATCTCTCGAACTTCTTGCAGTAGTAGCTTCAGGAACAGAAACACGGATACTACCATTTGGGCAAAACTGCGAAGCATGACCTATTTCTTTACATTTGTGACAGCGTATACTTTTCCCACCAGCTGGTACATTCTGCCTTGACTGATTGAATGAAGTCTCCTCACCTTTCGTATCCAACATCATACATTCACGAGACATCGGGAAGCTATCTTGTGTAAACATGTCAGAATTACTGCTAGGCCCATCAGCAGCTGCTGAAAGATTTGCGGCAATTTCAGCCTTCTTAATTGCTTGAGACGACTTCTGCTCAGCAGCATTTCCATTGAAAGATGAATATCCACTGCTACGGGATACCAATGAGGATTGTCTCTTGAAATCCCGACCAGCTACAAAACACACAGAAAAAATGTTGCCAGTGATAAATAAAAACAAACACAACAAGACGCATGAATGAAGAAAAAATGGGCTAAATTTAGTATATCTAAAAAAGTTTGAAGGTTCTGGTCCTCTGAAAGTATGCTGACCTGTTGATTTCGATGATGAACTCGATTTAAAATCAGCTTGAACAGCCCTCGAATCACGGAACTTTGAAGTAGAAGAAGGCAGTGTTGTAGCTTCACCACGAGGAGAAACTTTTTTGTCATCTCTTGGAGAAAGAATATTAGAAGCAGAAGCTGGTGAAACCAAGCGGTCTGATTTGAAGGAATTCTTCTTTTCGATTATATTCCGCTCTTTACCTAGTTTAAATTTTCTTGAGTCTTCAGCACGAGACACATTGGGAGAGTGCACTTTGGGTTTAGATTCAATGGGATTTGAGTGTGAACTACCCATAGAAAATGATGCAGATTTGTTAATTGTTTTAACAAGGCCTTCTTTTCTTGAACCACCAATTGAAGGATGTCTGCCTAATTTATGCTTTTGCGGGACTTCTTGTACCATCTTCACTTTTGCTTTTGAGTTTGAAGTGTTGAATGAACTAGACTTCGAAAGGGCACCTGTACAAAACCGAAAATAGAAATAAACTATTCAGCTACAATGCCAACTAGACATCCCAGTAGATGCACAGTGCATAAGCTAACATGTTAAACACCATAACTACAAAAAGGTCGCATGCAAAAATACCCCGAGGTGACTGAAGCTGTGGATGGATCTTTGATGAATTCTGAACTGACAATGCAGGAAAACATGTAGTATCTTGAGAAGAAGAACCACCCAAGGGAGGCATAGGATGGATTGCATTCAACTTCCCCTTATCTAAATTCTTGAAAGAGCTCTCCCTTGACAGTGTTTTTGGTTTAATGGGACTTGATGGTTTTGGTGATCCAGCATTGGATTCAAGGGCCTGTCGTTTTGCTGCTGAAGCAAGGTCCACAGTATCAAGATGTCGCTTGGGAAATAAACGTGGACTTGGAGCAACCTTAGCAGCTTTGTCGGCTTCTGTATCAGGAAGTTGGCTATCTGACTTGAGAGAAATGTTAGACTTGAGGGTACCTGCAGATTTTTCAGTTTTTACACTTAAGCAAGATATTTTTGGGGCTCCTAACACTGTTTCGTGCTTATTTTTCCTTTGGTTTGCCTCCTCCTTCATCTGGCAAACTTCACAAAGCCAATCACCTTCTGGGACTTTATCCATCATTACACGCATACAATAACTGGTTAAGATTAAGAGAATGTCAAGAAAATCGCCATCATAGATATGACTACAACTAGATTTTTACACTGCTCGGTTCACTTACGTATGCTCTGCCCCATCACTGCACCTACTGCAAATAGCAAGCAAATCCTCCCGACCAGCATCTCCACATATATCGCAAACCTTTACCTATTACAAAAAATTGTCAACAAGTTAGCACAATATGGTAGACACTTGTCAGAGAGGAGGCATAAAGGAAAAAAAACAAACCATATTTATAAGGAAACAAGCCTTACGCATATAAACTAAAACTAAAATATTAAAATATTAAAGAAAAAACTGTGGCAGGAGTTGTTTAAATACAAAACTTCCTACAGTAACTTCTTTAATGTGTCCTTAACTAGTGTCACTCATCAACATCTTGACATGATCAAATAATTACAACTTGGTAATTTTATCCTAAGTAACATTCACACAGATACGTGTGCCGACTTCCAACACAGCATCATATAAGCACTTGGATACAAGGACACCAATTGCAATCTAATTGTAAGTTTGTAAACCATGATTTAGAGAGGGGGAGTAGTATCTCTTCCTCACGCCCTTCTCGCTCTTTCTAATTTTATCATAAGCAAATGAATGAAAAGAAAATCTCATCTCTGCTTTGTCTTTTCTTTCTTCCTCTTCATTTTCTCCACATATTAAGGTTTGCTTACTCTAACCCAAACTCGTACGCATTAGATGGATATAGTGTACTTTAGATAAAGATGCATGACAGAATAAAAACAAATTTCCTTCGAAAGCATTTTTTAAGAAAGTTGTGAACAACTAACCATTATTAAAATAAAACCAAATGACTGGAACCTTAGTTCCAAGGCAATAACAACAGGAATTCAACAAAGAAAGAACTGATACTTACATCATCCTCAACAATATCCGATCCATCGCTCACATCAAGAGGCTGAGACTTCAACGGAGGATCTTGGTTATTGGGTACCTTAAACAAGCCACTGGACTTCTCCTTTTGTTCATTTTTTTCTATGTAATCCATTGATTTAGCTGGTAGTTCTACCACAGGTTCCAAGCAGCTATTATCTTTCATTGGTATCTCAGAAGAACTAGTACAGACGAGAGTACCTTTATTATTATCAAGTTTTGGCACAACATCTTCACTTTTAGGTGCACTAAAACAGTGTGCTCCAGTGATAGTTTCTAGTTTTGCAGACGATGGTTGTACATGCTGTGCCATATGCTGAGATGAGAAATTTTCTTCAAAGTCCTTGATATCTGCAGGGCAAGAAGTTAATTTAGCACTTGAAGAATGAAAGATAAAATCAAGCTTAGTAATTTCTGATTGAATACCTTTAGACAAAGTAATTTCTGATTGAATACCTTTAGTTAATTTCTGATTGACTACCTTTAGATAAAATCAAGCTTAGCAATTTCTGATTGAATACCTTTAGTTAATTTAGAAATTTTCTTTGAAGGTATTTTAAGTTAAATACCTTTAGACAAAGTAATTTCTGATTGAATTCCTTCAGGGATGAAACTACCAACAGATGCAGCACTGCAAGAGACACTTTTCCTGTCTACATCTACTCCAACATCTCTAACTGATGCACATGCATCATTAGCTCCACTGACACATGATGCATCCTCACCATTGGAAAAATGATGATCACGAGCATCACCTCTACCTAATAAATCCTTTTGAAGCATTTCATCTTCGTTTGAATCAGACATCCTCAATGATGCTTTGCTCTCTGCATTTTCAGACATTGAATCATGACTTGAACTAGCACTGACTAAATTACTTGTTTCGCTAGCCGTGGGTTTTCGATCACCACATTCTCTTTTTTTATAGGAAGGCATCACACTAGCATCTTTAGAAGAACACCTACTAGCTGCATTTACTCTAGAAACCTCATCTGAAAACTCATTCTCGGCCTTTATCTCCATGCATGATCCAGCTTGATTAAAATGCCCACAGGACGAGCAAGGTGCAGCACACACATTACATGTCCCAGTTTCTGCTTTCATACTGACATTTCCAGTCGCACAACACTTGCCGGATCTTTTCTCAGACCGTGATGAACCCTAATAAATTGAAGAGCAAAATGTGTGTCAAGAAAGAAAGAAGAACCTTAACATAACATAAACATACACAAACAGTCTCAGAGTTAACATATTAAATACAGCTCACTAAGATAACAACAATAACAATTAAATTTTGCAACGGCTAAAAAAGTTATAATGTCATAAGCTATAAACAATGCCAAAACTCAGTTGCATAAACAAGCTAGAAAAGATTCAAAGACACAGACGATTACATCTCTGATCTTGTGTGCTTCCCAGTCAAAATAAGGTACCCAAATTCACCCTATGGAATCACCCATAATTTAGAAAACTCGATATAAAACAAGTCTGCAAATTTCTATTCTATGATGGCCACTACTGTACTGAACCTCCAAAATTCCACTATTTTAATGGCACTGACAACAGACTACTCGAAAAATTAATGCATTTCTCTTAACCTTTGCAACGTTCTAGTCCATACCATTTCTCGCCCCATGAGGGACACTATTCACATGGAAATAAACAACTGGCTGGTTTAATTTACCATCTAACAAGAAATCTCATATAATATACCATCTTCACCATATACGCACAAAATCAACTGAAGCTACCATACTCTTTGTGGGGCAGGTGAGTGCACAAATCGATTTACCTAAGAATAGCTAAGAACAGAGCATGCTAAGGAACCATATTGCTTTGTCAGTACATGATAGTACAACTAAGATCTTAATGTGAACCCAGAACAGTTTATCACTATCCAAAGTAAAAGATATACCATCCAAACCCCTATTACTATTGCTGCCACCAAAATTCCATGTACCACTGTGTACAATGCATTAGCAAATCAAGTATGTATCCCTAATTCCATACGCGAACACATTACCAGCATAGAAGTTAATTCCATACGCACACACCTTACCAGGATGCAATCCACTTCATTTACAAACAGAACCATGTATCTAAGCTATTATTCATGGTGTCTAAAAAATATTGCTAATGTGAAGTATTATTAACCAAACTAACTGAAAAAAACCTTAAATTTTACTCCATTTACGGATTTCGATGCTTTCAATCAGTAAAAATGATGGACCTATATAAACAATTTATTGACAAGTGTTGTATGATTGGTTCTCTAGACACATAGCTAAACACGAAAATTACCCCGATATTGTCAACGATGTCTCACCGTTTTCTTCACAGTATGATCTGTCTCTTCCAATGGTCCTTGAATTCGATAATTTCCTTCCAAAACTGGCGTCATCTAAAATAAAGATAAAATTTTCACAAAATTAGCTTCTACATAAACTGAATTGAACTAATAAAATTTAGCAACAGAACAACAACCAATTCAAAAAATACAATACAAAGTTTCAAAGCAATGCTAGCAAACAGCAACTAAATCAAACAGTTAGAAATCAAAATAAAACCCTAATTTAATAACCTAAATATTCAAACTTTAATTTTCAATAACTTGAACTACAATCAGCAACTAAATCAAATTCATCAAAATCCCCAAAACCATTCCAATTAAAAAAAAAATCAATTTTTTACCATAAAAATCCAATCAAAATCAAAACTTTACATCAAAAGCAGAATCAATTAATTAAACAATCAATTCAATCAAATAACCCCAAATTGAAAACCTAAAAAATTAACAAAATTACATGCCTCTGCTTCCAAAATCGGTCGGGTAACATCATATAACTCTCTGACTGCTCTTTCCCTTCGCTTAGTCATCAAGAATCAAAATCAAACTGTAAGAAAGTCATCAAATTATCACCTTTAGGGGTTTTCATTTATAGCCATTAAAGAGTAAGAAGAAGCAAATAGGGCATAAAAAATGTTAAGCAAAGAAAACTAAGAAATGAAGAAAGAAAGAAAGGAAAGCTTATTACAGACAGCGATGGTTTCTATTGTAAATTCGGGGGGTGTACAGTCTTAAAATGCGCCCAAGTAAGATGAGATTTTTAAAATAGATCTAACGGCTATCCTTAGATATCTAGTTTATAATCCACGGCTGAGATCCACTCTCTCTTTCTCTCTATTTTTCTTTAGCTTGATTTTGTTAGATTTTGGAGATTTTGTTAACTTTGAGAAGCTTAAGCTGCTATTTATAGAAAAAAAAAGTGAGGATTTGTTGTTTTTCATTTTATTTTCTTACAGTGTAAGTAAAAGTTTAGAAATATAAGTTATAAACATAATTAAAGTTGAGGTGGCACTAATCAAGTTACTCCACATATACAAATTGTGTCACTTATGAATGTTATAGCAAATCGAAATTTTCCACGTAAAAATAGGGTTATTTTATTTTTATTTTTTTGAAAAAAGAACTATTTACTGGCAACATAGAGATTATCGCCTGCCAAACGTTCAGTAATTTCAATCATTATTGCCGAATGCATGGCAACTACGTGGATGGAAACTATATGTTTATAAGAAGTAAGAAAAATATTAATTACGTGTCAAAAAAGTTCTATGTGCATGAAATGAGATTCGCTCAACTTGTTCCACCTAACTCATTCCGGTAAAGTTAAATTGAATATTTGACTATCACGTGAAAAGAAATCAAGTATATGTTCTTTGCACAGAAAAAAATGTCTCTTTCTCCACAAAAAGTTTATCAATCACTCACTTTATATTACAATCATTTTCGTGGAGTCTAAATCTCGTGTGCGCTTAATGATAACAAATTGTTTTATTCGTATTGTTTGTTACATAAAAAATTATTAAGGCTCATGAACAACAATATTGAAACGTATGATTGAAGCTAATACTGATGATTAAAGCTAATTTAGACTACATTTAGATTCCCAGTATACAAAAATGCCAATGGTTTTTCTGTGTGTAACCTATGATTAAAGCTCATACTGATGATGTTATAGTATCTACAACTCCAGCTTATATTGGAATTGTGTTCAGATGTCATATAAATGAATTTCTTATGGTGGCATATAAGAACATTAGAAGCACATATAGCTACTTGGGTGAGTGGTACATCTATTATAATGGAATTAACAATTTAGCAGAGATGGCAACATATATTTATAAATCGAAACAAACTCAAAAGTAGCCTGAGACTAAAATTCGCATCTATCTAAATTAAAGACATAGGGAGACTAGAAAAAAATTGCATCCGTCCATCTGTGTTTTGTTAATCTAGTTTCAAATGAGGTGTTTGAACTTAACATCATATGATTTATTCACTCATCAAGGAGCCTCATTGGCTCTAGAAATAAGAATCTCGCTCGTGATAGTGTATTATCGTTTTGGATGATGTACTAGCTTAAACTTGAATTGAGTTTTCGTTATGAGATGGTGTGTGTACCCCAAGTAATAGGTACGGATTTGAATCTTACCCGACCCAATTACATAGGGTGGAATTGGGTCCAAAACACTCTCGATAGGCTCAAGGCAATCGAACGAAATTGAGGAACCAGAACCAACAAGTGTTCTTTAGGTATAGGCCTAGTGCACTTGATACCTAAACCCTGTGCTAGCCCAATGCGTCTTAGCCCAATCAAACCTTGGCTATTGGCCTAATGTGCCTTAGCCATTATCCAGTGGACCCGAGTCCAAACCACAATCAGACGGGTACATCTACTAAATTATGTTTGATATACCCAGATGGGGTAGATCATTGGTATGATAAATTTGGTTGATAACAACCGGCCAAGTTCTTCATTGGTCGTTAGCTTTCTATCCAAGGCCATTCTTTGAGGCTTCTGCCTAATTTTCTTGAACTGTGGGTCCACATCTAACCTTTGATAGGCTACTGATGGTTTTATCCCCGACATCCTGTCCACGCTCCAAGCAAAGACTCTGGAGTTTTTCTTGAGCAGCATAATCAACAACTTCTTTTTTTACTCAGGTAGCCTAGAAGCCACAAAGGTAGTCTTAACTCTTAAGTGTTTTAAACCCAATAACCTCGAGCTCGCCAACCTTAGGTGATTGCCCGGTCATCAAGTCTATCATCCACTTGACGGACCTGATGAACTTTGACTATTATTAGTTAAAGCTATAAAGGATTGTATTTCTCAAAGTCTTTGAAATTATTTTCCCTTTGATGGCTTCGAGATGACAACGTAATGTTGCTCCTTGATCTCCCTAGACCTTGCATACACCGTTCGGCGTTCTAAACTTGAGGGCATGGTGGAATGTTAATACAACTGATTTCCTCTTGTGAATCCAATCTCTCCCAAGGATAACATTATAGCATAAAGGGGAATCCACAGTAAGAAATCTACTCCAACAGCTTTGAACCCAACGGTGATGGGCAAATGAACTCTGTCGAAAGAACTTATCTGTTCGTCATTGAAGCCAAAGATAAGAGTCTCACCATATTCAATGAGACACTTATTGTAACGCCCCAAATATTTCAAATATTTTTGCTTTTAGAATTTCTTCTTTTGCTCAAGGGCATTTTCGTAAAAGGAAAATTTTATTTGTGGATAAGAGAGAAGAGATCAGATATGGATTTGTTTTGTTTGTTGGTTTATAGATATATTTTGTAACAGCGATAACTTTCTACTCAGAAATGAGAATTGAGATCCTCTTTTTGATCCTGAAAGAGGACGTCGAGAGCTTTTCAATGGTATATAGTAGGCTGTCGGATGAATAGAGACGAAGTGGGAAATCATGTCAGAATATCTATGGTTCAACAGTTTTTTTGTTAGTTTTCAGTTTTTGTTAGTTTACAGAGACACGTTGTAA